>CAKAOI010050558.1:0-14168 GCA_916701655.1 Sebastiscus albofasciatus | reverse complement strand
ATTATTTATTTATTTATTATTTAGTTGTTTTTACATGAAAATGAACATGAGCGATTATTGAGGGTCAATTCATTTTAGTGGAGTGTAAGCAGAGAGTAGCATGAGATTAAAATAATAATTTTATATAAGGTGTTGTTCGATCTGTTAGGAACTGAGAAAGACGGGTATGTTGACGGAGAATTATACTTCTAAATGTCATTCCAATGTTTATGCACAGGACCGTGACTATGATCCGAAAGAGTGATAGAAGACAGTTGTAATGGAAAAGTGAAAGTCAGTACTGCAATGTGTCTTAAAGTTATTGCAAGAGTTAGCATCGCATTGTTCTCTACTGTGTTCTTTTGAAGTGCTGCCTCAGAGTCGCGGTCACGACTCGCGGCATTATGAGGAATGTAGTTTTTCTGTTAGATTTGTATAAAACAAATGTGAGATGTGTTGTTACTTTTCTAATGTTGTGTGTGTATATGCATGGAGTCACCATGTTTACCCTGTAATTGAATTGACGTGAGGCAGAGCATATTTATTTTACATTGCATTTATTTTACAATTTTATTTTATGTGTCCCTCACAGTAGTCTGAGTAGACTTTGTGAACTGATGCAGTCCCTGTCACATGTTGTATCATTACAGTAAAGACAGATCCAAAGAGAGCTGTGGTGTTTTCGTGGTGTGTCCTGAAACCGCTACATAAGTGCAAGTGCCTCAAATTTGTACTTAATTACAGTACTTGAGTAAACGTACTTAATTACAGTCCACTGTCCATTACAGGCGTAAAACGCAAGGCATTTGCAGTACTAGATTTGGTGTCTTTACTCCCACCATGGAAAAACAACAGATGACATCAGCACACAGTGATTCTGCTGCTGATCATGTGTCGAGAGCCTGAGAATAGTAGAATCATTAGTATGTTGTTTGGTCATCCTGTAGCTTCCTAGAGGCTTTAGATGGATTCAGACTTCTTTGAGATAGTTGCTGAAAGTTAGATGCTGCTTCAGTCGTATCCCTTAATCCCTTTCTCTCTCCCATCACTGTGAACCAGATGTTAGAACTGTAACAGAAAGAGGAAAGGTCCATACTTAGCTCATGAGAAACCTGAATCTAATAAGTGCATGACACTCCCATTATATCATTCTTGTGCATTTTGTAATGCCCCATGGGCTGACTGTACCACATCCAAGACTGGACCAGAAGCTCACCGGTCCAGATGGCAGCCTGCCCAGCTGAGGGGGAAGTGGCTGCCTACATCAAATCCTGATGTGGGAAAGCTGAGAGATGGGGCTGCAGGAGTCCTGGCCTCCCGTTGTGGAGCCCTCAGAGACTTCTGACAGCCATAGAGAAGTTTATTACTTTGACCTCCATGCTATTTTGTTCACAATCATGATTCAGAAAAAGTACATAAAATTGAAATAAAGCACAGATAATATCTTCTAAAGCCATACAGATTTTTATTAAATGCCAATTTATAAACATACAGCAAACGTTTTAAGGGGAAAAAAATACCACCTGGTTCATATTTTTGTTGTTTTGGCCTTAGTTTATAACTGTTTGTCTCCAGTGTCTTGTAATCATCCATGTGGGCAGTGTGTCAAAGTTGATACAGGTAATAGCTCTGTAAAATACAGTGCAATTTTACAACATTGGTTTCATGTCCACATTGGTTTTCATGTCCCAACAAGTTGTTGATGAAGAATGTAATGTTTGATTGGGCATTTACACCACTAAAGAATAATAAAGTGATAGGAAAAGGACCTGCGACCTGTCCATGGTGTACCCTGCCTTCGCCTTGTCTCAAAATCTGGTTCTAATACCTTCATTATTTCAGGCTAGTACGTTGCATATTCCAAAATATATGTGTACACAGCAAACATAGGGTCAGATAGCATCTAGAACAACTGCATAAACTACAAATTACAAAAAGTCATTTTTATTAGCAAAACATTTTTGTTACGGTCTTTGCCTCTGTGTTTTCACTGCTTGTAGGCGTTGTCCCAAACAATCAAATTAGTTCTTTGGCTTCCTTTCCATGGCTGGGTATAATTGCTTATGCTGGCTCAGCCAACCCACCAAAATTATTGTTTATTAAAATTGGCTACCAATGACTCAGGGAAATGACTGCAGGCTTACTAATTGTCATAGCAATGCTGACAGATGATGATGTGAATGTTCAAATATGTTAAATGCAGGTCTGGGGTCTAATTTTATATTGCATATCCATATGGGTCATGGTTGAATTGCTTGCCAGTCACACTATTTCCAAAATGAAAAACATACAGATATTAAACTTAAATTATTATCGACATTGTTATTATTACACCATACATGGACCACCATACACTACGCTGTTATAGTAGAAAAAACAAACATACACCAAAAAATCACAGCTGTGTGCTTTAAATAAACATCAGTAATCCAAAATGAAGTCCATGATGCACTGCACACTGTTTATAAGATACCAGTATCATTTCAGGTAAATGTAGTACTACAATGTTTTCCTCTGAAGTAGAAGTACAATAAGTAGTATACAGTTGAGTTTCATATTTTTAAAGTGCTTTGGGGGCCTTTTGTGAGTTATTTCAGGTTACAATGAGCACATGTGCTAGTGTAAAATTTAACTTAAAAACACATGGTCAAAAAATGCATATATATATATTTCAAAATGGCTGGACATATTAACATTGGCCCAACAGTTCCTGATGACTTGTTTAAAATAGGGTTCTGAAAAAATTGAGAAAAGAGCATAAGACCTTTTGAGCAACGATGCAGACGAATTCAGAGATTAAAATGTTGAAAGACGCTAAGCCAAGCCATTTTTGATTGTTACAGCGCCACCTTGAGGTCAGTGAATGTCAATTTATGTGCCTGAGTGGACCACCTGCCAATTCTATGGATTTTTGGTCTTACGATTCTTACGGACAGAAATAAGAGAACAAAAACAATAGGGCTCCAGAAGTGCGGTTCGCTGTTTGGACCCCTAATCATTAATGACTAGTGGTGTAACGGGCAATTGTTAATACATGATAACCTTCATAGTGTGAAACTAGAATTGCACTCAGAGAGCACAGACCTCCGCCAACGCGTGACTTTAAAAACAGCTCCCAGCTGGCGGTACCGTGAGGTGGTCGGCATATTATTAACATGGTGTGTTTCCGTGTAACGTATCGGCGGGTGCCTCTGTCATTCAGCAGCCTTGTTATGTCTGTATGACAATACACTAAGTTGTCTGTCATCCGGTCATCGACCGCTTTTTTCTTTCTCACCGCGGACGGCCAGCAGCTTCCACACACACGTATCTCTCTGATCTCAGAATGAGGCGGGATCACGCGTCATCAGTTACACTGCACATGTGTTGTACCCTGTGGTTTTAATACTCAGGCTGATCGGAATCCTTAAAAATATTCCTGAATCCGGATCATGAACCGGATCACGACTAAAATCTAATGGATTGTCATTCTGCCACACCCTACCCCTCCAAAAAATTTGATTCAAATCCATTTCGAACTTTTGGAGTCTGCTAACGGACAAACAAACACACCAACGCAAGTGAAAAGATAACCTCCTTGGTGGGGGTAATAAACATGGTACAATCGGTCTAGAGCTGGGATAAAAGTATAGAGCTATTCCACTAACCAACCTGCTCCTGGCTGATGTCCGGTCACAGGAAAGTGGAATGGATGAAATAGGACTCAGGCTGGCCCAGCAACAGGAGACTGTTGTGACCACATCTTTTACATTCCACCGATGCAAAGTTCAAAAAATACACAACAGGAATGCACTTGTGTTTTTTCTTGTGTAGCAAATGGGCTAAGACTGCATTTCATTGTGCCAACCCTGAGTTGTACAATGGCAATAAATTAATCTTGAACCTTGAGATGAAATTGCATTCATGGATTCATGGTTATTGACGTGTTTCTTCATACATGGCTTCAGTCATAGCAGTGCTATTAACTCTAATTTAATGTGTCTGAATATCTTGATTTCCGTTGGTATCATTAAGTGAGAATTTTGGAGCCATTTCAAGACATTATATGACACATTGATTATATGAAATTACACAGTGAACTCATTTATGTAATCACTGTAATTGTTAGTGCTGTATTTAATTTTAAGAACACTCTCTAGTCCATACTTGTTTGTAACCACAGGCTATACCTTATACTGTATGTCATTTATCTATATATGTCTTTATCATTTATTGTGTCTTAAGGTTATATTGATCACGTTTTTATGAGGACAATTTATTTATTTATTTTAAATATTCATCCACAGAGCTTTTAGGAAGGTGCCAAATAAGAGTATATATGGCTTTTCCTCCAAAAAAATATGATGACTGTTATTCAATCATTTTATACACTTTGACGGGTTCAAAATTAACCTTTTGTTTATCTTTGTGGAAGAATCTGACATTCGGCTCCCACTTCTAACGAGGCTTGTGAGCCAGTAGTATAATGATGTTGGTATCACATCTCTGTGTTGTCAGGGATCCAGTTGCCAGTTAGTGTGGAAAACAGATAAATGGCTGAGTTTGACACTGGTGTCTCCATCAGGCTGCAGGATGAGTGAATATTTACCCTGGTAACAAGACAACATATCGGCTGTCTTAGCAACCCGTTGTCACTCCAAACTCATCAAATACCGCCGTATGGTAAGCACCCCTCGGCATCTGAAACCGACGTACGGAGGTACCCTTTAGCAACAGTAAGTGAAGAACCAGTCTTTCAACTAACTCCAATGTAAACCCACCCAAACAAACACAAGACTTTCAACCAGGAGACCGGTGTTCGTGTCCCGTGTGAAACTAAAATAACGTTGGCTTTATTTTCATATTTATCACGTCAGTCTTTAGTCTCGTGACTCATTAGTATTGTCAGTCCCGTAAGTCACTGGAGCGCATATTGACACACCTTCCCTGGTCCGTCCAAAAGTAATGCAAGTGGGGTCGTGCATCGGTCTCCGATGCCGAGGGGCACTGACCAAGCGCTGGAAGTGAGAATGAGTTAGTCTTAGTGTAATTGTCCGAACAACAATAACCCACGACTGGATACCTGTGCTGCTTGCATGTTGATATGACCGGAAAAGGAAAGTAATTTTCTCCTAATGAATAACAAATGTATACAGTGAAAGCAGCCGTGGTCGAAGCCGCCCTCATCAATTGGATTGATAATGACTGGTCACGTAATTCCCTCAAAGTGAAACTCTGATGACCGGCTCCACCATACTGCTACCGGGTAAGCAAGTGAGGAGCCCTGATGGTTTCCACTGTAGTTCCCCCAAACAATGTATAATAAAGATGTGGGATTAAGCCATAGTTGGTGATTGTTGGAAGGACTAATCAAGATGGTTTTGGTGAGTTTTATTTGGTTTCTGTTGTAAAAATGTGATTAAATTTGCTCTTACAAGATGTGTAGCATGTTAATAACCAAAAAGTATTTCAGAAAATGCAGCTGCAAACAGTGGCAGTTAATCTAGCTCCCAAAGGCTAACTCACATTACCAGCAGGCTCAGTCCATCGGTGTCTTTTCTTCAGCGGGCCATTAATTTTTCTCCTACAGTGTGATTCAGCCATTTTGAGAGCACTGTTCAAAACATGTCTAATTGGGGGGAGAAATAATGTAGATTGCAATTAAATTATGAAAATATACGGTATAAGATTCATAAACATATTAATATATTAATGATATGTAAGTTATTCTAAATGTGACAATATTAAAACCCGTTCAGCTCCAGGCTTAAATTTCCACGTATCTGCCTCTTTTATTTAGCTTAAAAAATGGCTGACAACAGCAGATACTGCCCACCAAAAATAAAAATGAAATTCAAATATTACACATTTCAGTATTTTATTTACCATTTCATCATAACATAACAGTTGTAATTTTTTTAAACCAAACTGAACTCATTTGTGTAAACATAAGTGGTGCTACATAGAATTTATTAATTATCATAGAATGCATAGAAAAAAACAAATTTATAAACAGGGGTGAACTGAAATAAATTGTCCATCTCCTGGAACTCTGGAAACTCCTGGATGTCCTGGACCTTGCCCTTGTTGCACAGACGAACTTTAGCAGGCACTCTCAGGATGGGTAGGGAGAAGATTTTCTTCCATACCTCATGTGCAACCACACGCCTCGTATTATGGCTGTCCAGTATTTCGATGTTTGTGTCCAGGACACAGATCCCATGGACTTCAACGACTTTGTCATCAACCACAACCTATAGAACATAAACATACTATTTATTCATCTGTGCATGGACCAGCCTGTGTGATGTTCAGTAAAAGACTATCCACGAAGGGACCATCAACACAATACATTAAGTCATTTACTCACCTGAACCTTTTGTGGTGTGAAGGCAATACCCATATGAAGGGTAGTTTCCCCCCATATAGGTAATTTTTTACAGCCATGCCGTCATAGACCGACGTGAGATTTGCCTCCCTCCATAGGCAGACCTTCATCGCTCCTTCATCCTGCAATAATCAAACAGGCTGCAGAAGCGGTGCCTACTGACTATTACAATGTGATTGAGACACACACTTCCTTTATATTTATATAACACTTGGATTTAGCAATGTGGCAACGGAGCTTCATATTTGAAAGACACGCATCATTTAACAATGCCCTACCTCTTTGATGCAAAGAATCCGCATGGGAATTGGCAAGCCCTTCTCCGACCGGTGTTGTCCAACTGGCTTGATCTAAATGTGACAGGTGAAGGACATTTTCTTTAAAAATAGCATACAAACTTCAAAATGTAGTCGAGCATCCATCCAATGTAAGTGCAAACTGTTAAACGTTAAAATGAGTGTGGTAGTAGGACAATCTCCAGAAACGTACCTCGGTTATGATCCCCTGAATGGTGACCAGATTTGTTGAGTCTTTTTTTAGCTCCCTAATTGGGGGCAGGTTGGATGGTGGAGCAAGCAGCTTCCTGCCTTGCTCTTCCAACTCATGGTACGTGTCCACAGGAGCGTTTTTTATCGCGAGGGGACGCGACGCTTCCCAACATTGGACGCTTGGTGTGCTGTCCCTAGAAACAAGGCACTCGGCTCCTGATTGGACGAACGCTTTCCCGCCGTTGGCTGCTGCTCTCAGCATTCAAACCGGAACCAGTATGGAGGCTCGTTTGGAAACTTTCTTCTCTTATTTCACGTAAATAGTTCACTGAAATGTGTTTCTGAAAACATTTGAGGCAAGAAATAACCCATGCAGTTGCTGAATCTGTCTTTATTTTGGATCGACAACGTTTAGTTTAAAAGATTATCGTGAGTTTGGAGAGGCGGCGAGTCGCGTCGGACGCCCGTGATTTGCATAAAGTAGCCAGGACCTCAACTTTATGCAAATAAGGAGTGGGCGTCGTGACGCCTAGTCTCTCGAATCGCGATGCCACACTACCAGAATGCATTGCGCAGCTGCTTGCATAGACAATGAATGGGGAGCTTGGAAAGCACGGAGCCTGTGGACACATACCGCCAGGTGAGACACTCACCGGTGCACAAACATACATTGCTGTGGTGCGGCGGGTGAGCATCGCCCTCTGAGCACCACTTTTGGTCATGCCATAACTTCTGACAACATAGCTCTGCCCCTCTGTGACTTGACCCGCAAAGTCTTCAAATAAGATGAATTTGATTACTGTCTTTCCATCTGAAACCGCAGCAGTTGTATCGCAGCACATGGACTTGGGCACGACACCCTCTCCGCTGAAATTCCCTTGTGGTGTCCTTCAGGGCCAAGATCTTTATTTTTAGTGGGGCCAGCCTTTTATATGGCTTCGTTGTGGTGCCAATAGTTTTGGATAGTGACAGGCTGAAAATAGAGACACACACATACACGAGGTAAGAGGCAAAATGACACCATTAACATGGTCAATTTTTCCCAGTAGCCTATAACATTTGGGAGGAGATTTGGTTCAGTCAATTGCAGTAACATGCACCGATGGTGCATGCTTTGGTAAATTAAAGTTCCAACTATGACCAGTCAGAGTCTGAGTCAACTATATATTTAGTGACTAATAATTTATGCACATTTTTGTTGGATACTAGCTCATGTTGGAGTAGTGAGTTTAACTCTCATCCTACCAACTGAGGTCCCCACAGGCCCCAGACGTCTACTTTTTGTCTTTATTTTATCATTCCAGTTTTTCACGAGTTTGTCAACCAATTTGTTCCTAATAACTTCATAGAATTTTCTGTTTAATTAGAGCTTTTTAAAAAGACCAATGTATTGCAGACCAAGGGGACCCCAGCCAAAAGCACCCAATTGGAGTCTATGCAGTTAAAATAGATGTATGACACTATCAGGGGTGTAGTGGAACTCTGTCAGTCATTGGGAAGGAGACAGACATAGACGCATCAGTCACAGATTTCCTCATGAGCTTATATTCTCGTTTTACACAATATGCAAATTAACTGTCACATTCCTAAATTAATAATAATCTGTTGTTTTTTATTCAGATGACATTAATTACAGAACTAATTTTCTTATGATGGTTGTTTCTTACAGTAGTTTATCTTGGGGTCCTCAGGGACCCAAGTCGGTAGTCCTTGTATGTTAAATAGGTTGGTAGGATACAGTATCATTTAATTAGTGAAATTTACTTTTTCACAGTTTTAACGGGTTAACTTTTTATTTTTAGTATACTTAACAGGGTTTTATATCGCGTGGCGGCTGCGGAATGTGTTTTTTATTTCAGCGTACATGTAAACAGGTTGGATCAGCCACACAGCTTGGCTGCGTGTCAGCTAGAGGTTTGAGGTCTCGCCTCCTTTTTTTATGTGCCCGCGCGGTTCACAGCAACAACAGATAGTGAAGGTGATCTACTGACTGTATATTGACATCATACCAGCAACATTACTACAGTTTCAATGTCTGTATCTGTTGAATATGTCAAAAGTAAATATTTATTTTTAACCCACCACTTCCTCTTTTTTTTCAAAATAAAAACCCTCAAGCGTTTTAATTATTTATATTTGCAGGACAGTGTTGTGGAAATGCAGAGCCTTGCCAGGGTTCCCGCGGTGTCTTAAAAAGTCTTAAATGCAATAACCTGAATTTAAGGCCTTAAAATGTCATGAAATGTCTCATATACATTTTTGGCAGGTCTTACAAATTCATTAATGTTACTTTTATTTAACAAAATAAATGCATTATCTTGCTTTTAAATGTTTAGTTTTATGAGCACGCCGCAAAAAAACAATAAAACGGAACCAAAAGGGAATAGCTGTATATCGGCGGATCCCTCTCTCATTCAGCAGCCTTGTTATGTCTGTATAACGTTACACTACATCGTCTCTCATCCCGTCATCTACCTCTTTTTTCTTTCTCACCGTGGACGGACAGCAGCTCCCGCACACACATCCATGCACGTATCTCTCTGCTCTCAGAAGGGGGTTGGGTCACGCGTCATCAGTTACACTGTGCATGTATCATACCACGTGGTCTTAATGCTCAGGCTGATTGGAATTCTTTAAAAAATTCCTGAATCCGGATCGCCACCAAAATCCAATGGATTGTTCATTGTGCTACACTCCACCCCTCCAACAAATTTCGGACAGACAGACAGACAGACATGAATTTAGTGCGATCTGATATCGCTGTGTTGGTGTTGTTCCTACAACATCATCATTAATGTTGCTCCAGGATCATCATTGCCACTGACCAATCAAGTTGTTGTGCTGTTGTGCACGCAGCATTGCGACTCGGGGGGAAAAAGACCTGAGAAATAGTGCACACGCAGGCCTATGCTACATGGGCGTGCTGCAGTGGTAAACGAAAGTAAACATTAAAAATACTTTATTTAATAATGTGATGAGACATTTGAATTTAATTTGAGTACATTTGCATCCTGTGCGGACCAGTGAAATCTAGTTTAGCTACGGTGTACGGTTAGAAGCTAGGTTAGCGCTGCTCTGTAAAGGGGCTAATACTAGCCAACTAACAGGAGTAAAGTAAATATAGCTAATAATAGCTACCGTGTCTGCTCTATATTCATTCTGACGTGGCGGTGCAGCACAACTAAAATTCTAAATTCATCATATGAAGGGGCCAGTGAAATCTAGTTTAGCTAGCTATTATTAGCTAAATTTCACTTAGTCCTGTTGATTTGTGAGTCTTAATTCTAGCTAGCATTAGCTAGCTTCTTTACAGAGAATGGCTAGCCTTAGTTTCTAACCAGATACACCGTCCATTTCAAACATATAGGATAACTAACGTTAGTCAGCTAACAGTTCATATTATACTCACATCCTAATGAGATGGAGCTCTTGATCCCGCGGGACAAGTGGCGATCCCGTCCGACTTTACTGTCTTCAGAGGGTGTGGCAGATTTGAGCTAGAGTAAAGTTACAGACATCACAGGCTGGCCGCCCCGGTTCCTCACGTTCTTCCTGTCAAAGAGAGCAGTACTAGTACTTGGATGAAACCTGAGTATTGCATTGCGGGGACATGTTGGCCATGGGTGATGCCAAAGCTGCTCAAGGGTCAGGCGCTGCTTGTGGTCCATCCATCAGAATGTGAACTAAAATTAACAGATTAGTGTCTGTTGACATGTTTGTGTATGTTTTTGTTACTTTTGGACAGCCTCTTGTTGAATGTCAGACTGTTATCGAGGAACTGGAGTGTCTCAAATTATGTGTTCCTGTGGAGCGTTTCAAACAGCACCATGCCCATCTGTCACGCTGTGGTGGGGCCCCTGTAGCGTTGACAATTGTACCACTTTGAGGGATGTAATTAGGGATACCTAGAATATACAGACATAATGATAAGACTGTGAGGAGGAGGAGGAGCTTTCTTTAAATGTAAAAGTCACAGATGGGTAAGTTAGTGAAGAGCAGGAGTAGAAGCTAGGCATTTTACCGTAGAAGTGGCGGTAACTGGCTCCTCTCTTTACGCAGCAGCTCAGTCCAATGTCAATGAGGCCAACTCGCGGGAAGTCCGAGCCGGTCTCGATCAAGATATTTTGCACCTTGATGTCCCGGTGAAAGATGTGCTTATCCTGAAGCTCAATTGCTCCATCAACCAGCTGTTTGGCTCAGGTGGCAAAGGCGAGAATTGTCCCCATCATCTGTGTTCCCTCTTGATCTAAATAAAAAGAAATGCATACAAAATTAGATTAAAAACAAAAAACACTGCATGTATCACTACTCTTAAAGCCATAGTCAGTTACTTTGGGCAAATATGATAAAAAAAAAAGAAAAATTATAAAACGTTCACTATATCCTGACAGATAATCTGAAAAAAAGGAAATCATGTTCCTCTGTGTCCTCCAGTGCTCCTAATGGCATCTGCAAGATTTCACAGACTGGAGGGAAACAACCAATCAGAGGCGAGCTGTCTCTACAGCACCTGTCAATCACTGCTTGCAAAACTCACCAGCAGTGATCAACAGCTGCCAGAGACTGGGGCTCGGCTTTGATTGTTAGTTTTTGTTCGGGCACGCCAGAAGCTTGCAAATACTATTAGGGTCTAGGTCCATGCAGGGGTACTGCTCTCCAGCACCAGGATCAGCTCCTATTCCAGATCACACCAGTCCAGTAGGGACACAGGTGATGAGGAGCCCGCTGAGCCACTCTTTCCGGCCTCGAGTTGCAACATGACGGCGACCTCGACGACTTCCCATTCTCTTCCTGAAACATCACACCAAAGAGGATGAGGGAGAGGAGCTCCACATAGAACCAGGATTCATCCATTCATGTGTTGAATACAGCAGATCTTAACTCACCACGTGTTTGATGCACCGATTGTGGCTTGGTATGTGTTTGATGGCAACCTGCGAGACACAAACTTTGTTAGCACTTCCTGTCCATACTTTGTGTGTGCAAAAATGTGTGTGTGATACTTACAGGTAAATGATCTGCTTTGCGATAGCCAGCAAAGACAGATCCACATCCTCCTTCGCCGAGCTTCTTCTACTGTTGATATTTTGCCTCAAATTCAGCTAAACAGACAAACAACATTTAGTTTTTAATACAATTGTGAAGAACACTAATTACATGTTACTTAAGCTCTGGGGTGGATTAATACACAGACTGGCCTAGGCTGCAGCCTAGGGGCCCCGTATTTACAAGGGCCCCAGATAGGCCATATTATTTTTAATTATTTGAATGTACTTCAGAGAAGAAAAATAAACCCTATTGGCCCACAAGAAACATAAAAGAAATGAAGAGGGACACATCTACCCAATCAGCTGACCATATGAGCCTGGCCCTATGATGTGACCAGGTTCATAAGGTCGATTTGGTTTTCAAATAATACGTCACTACTGGACAGAATAGTGGCAAAATGTCAGAAAGAAAATATGATCACGGAGCACAAAAACGAACATGCACGACGTCTGAAAGAACACCGTGACCAGGATCTACTAAAGAAAATCCCTCTAATTGGCTAGATATGTCAAGGTTTAGATTAAAGGCTGTCTCAATGTGTTTGTATATGCCAGTGTTCCCCACGTGTGTGGCCGTGTAATATTCCTAGCACGCTCTTATAAGTGACACTAAATTACTTTTTTCTGATAACATTAAAGCATGATGAGTAAGGTTAGGGGGGGCCCATACAAAGAGTAGCCCAGGAGCCCCTGACCACCTTAATCCGCCACTGCTTAAGCTCTAATATGAATTTTACACTTAACATAAAGCTAAACCCGACATGTATTACTATCTACTGACCTCTTTGCACGTGTACGGGAAAAGGTGTGTGCAGTGTACAGTTTGGTCTCGTCCTTGGTCTCTGTCAGGTCCAGGTCTGGCCTCTTCCTGTTTGGACGTTCGCCATCATCGGTAAGCTTTCTCTTACTGCCTCTCTTGCTCACATCCTCCGCAGATGTGATGAGGTTTTCTATAGATCAGAAAAAAAACAGGAACATCAGCTTGCTTGTCACAGGAACTAACACGGACAATAAGTCCTCCAAACTAAGGCCCTGTTCAGACCTGGTATTAACATGCGTCCTCAGTGATCGGATCACAAGTGGACAGCTTTAATAGTCCTGATGAAGAGACAAAAGAAGGTGTGCTTTGTGAAATGCAATAATAGAAAGTATAGGCCCATTTGTCCTATGATACTTATTTTGGGTATGCGCTCATAGCGGTCCTTCTGTCAGGAATGTGCTCGTGTCATACACAGTCGGAGCATGATATATTACCCCATACAGAAATGAAACAGTATAAGCAAGTATAACTAGAATAACCGCCTCACGGTTGTAAGCCTCCGCCAACCAGTCAAGTGTCAGTTTACATCCATGTCTTTCCAAAATCTCCTTACTTCATCATTTTATCCTGCTAGACATTTGTTTGAAATTGCCATTATTAGTATATGAATTCTTGAGTTATGGCCCAAAACGTGTTGTGTGAGGTCACAGTGACCTTGACCGTTGACCTCCAAAATCGAATCAGTTCATTCTTCAGTCCAAGTGGCTGTTTGTGCCAGATGTAATACAATTCCATTCAGGGGTTCCTCCTGAGATATCGCATTCACAAGAATGAGACTGTTCGTCCTTGAGTCCAAGCGAAAGGTTGTGCCAAAGTTGAAGAAATTCCCTCGAGGTGTTTGTGAGATATCACGTTCACAAAAATGGTCCAGTTAGACGTACAACCCAAATGATAGATGTATACGGCTGGTAGAAAAGAACATGTTCTCGTAAAGGTCCATTCAGTAAGGCATGTACGCTCTGACTGTCATTACAGTTGAAGTGCTTCTTTCTCATCATGCAGGTTCTAACATTGTCAGTGTCATGTGGTGTGACAAAATACTCTCTGTTGTATATATATTTCACCATCAGCAGTTACCATGGCCTATTTTTCCAACTCTTCATAATCCTTCAGCTGCCTGTCTGACCTATCTTACCCAGGATAAATCAACGAGTACATTTTTACAGTATAGGAGAAACACATGTATGTGTCCCAGCAGGAATGTACAAACCGACTGTTACCAGCCGCAATGACCAATGATCAGAGCACCAGATTAAGCAATGTTTATTTATTTATTTATTTATTAATTCAAATAACTTATTTGATAATAAAAACAGCATATGTACAAAGGAACAAGACAATAAAATACAAACAAATACTGTAATTATAAGATAATTTTTGGAACTAATAATTATAAAAATTGACATGAAACAAACTAACTAATTATGTCATTTGAACTCATTAAATGAACTGATTTGGTAAAAAAA
>CAKAOI010050557.1:51002-63298 GCA_916701655.1 Sebastiscus albofasciatus | reverse complement strand
AAAAAAGTCTGAAAAAATGTTGGAAAAAAAAGTCTGAAAAAATGTTGGAAAAAAAAAAGTCTGAAAAAATTTGAAAAAAAAGTCGGAAAAATACAATTACTTTCCACCACTGCCTGTTATAAAGTTTTCCACAGGTACCCGACTCAGCACTTGCTGCAGTATTTCTGATGTGTACTTTTATCATGTTTAGGATCTGCGTCCTAAAGGACAGGATGTGCTGAAGGAGGAGCTGGGATACATGGTGGACAAAGAGATGATCGCCACGTCGACCGCCATTGAAGAGGCCGTGCTGCGAATGGAGGTAAGGACACATCACGACATGCACCTGACACACACACACACACACACACACATACCTGGTGATGCTTAATATTTCTAATGTTTATTTCTCAGGAGATACTGAGTCAGGCAAAGAGAGAGACTTCTGGCGTCAAGCTGGAGGTCAACCAGAGGTAATACTTTATCAAATTTAAGCTTCTCTGCATCACTCTCTTACCTGAAATCTGTGTGATGGTATTTTTAATGTTTCCTCTCAGCATCCTGGGATCCTGTTCAGACCTGATGAAGGTGAAAAGTCTGTCTCTACTTTTTAAAATACATCTCTGTGAACTCCTCTGGTTCATTTATCACTCAGCGTTTTCTTTCCTCTCCAGGCTGTTCACATGCTGGTGACAGCGTCTACCGACCTACAGAAAGACATCGTGGAAGGAGGCCGGGTGAGTCACCTGAAGTTCAGATAACTAGGGCTGTTCTACACCAAATAAATCCTTAGTCGATTGACACTCATACGATTTTGTCGACTAATTGATGAGTTGATTTTATCGACAGACCTGTAAAGTTTCTCCACAAAGAATCACACAAATAAGGAGCAGAGACAGTTCACTGACCCGTTTGTACTTGTTCCTCCTGTAGGGTGCAGCGTCTGTTACGGAGTTTTATGCCAAAAACTCTCGCTGGACAGAAGGACTCATCTCTGCCTCCAAAGCTGTGGGCTGGGGCGCCACGCAGCTGCTGTAAGTATCCAAACACACACATATATTATTAGTTATACGTCCTGAATATCAAACTAGTTTATATAATGAACTTGTCCTTCACCTCTCTGCCATCAGAGACTCAGCTGACCGGGTTGTGGTGGGTGAAAATGGACGATACGAGGAGCTCATCGCGTGTTCTCATGAGATCGCTGCAAGCACGGCTCATCTAGTTGCTGCCTCAAAGGTATTTCATGCACTGGTCCATTTTGAGATTTTGGTCTATTTTGCTTCCATAATAGGGAGGATGGAACCTGCCAAAATAAAAAATGAATGAATAAATAAATAAATGTCATTAAATGTATAAAAAAATAATAAAAATAAATGTAACAATAAATTAATTCATAAAATGTGACATAAATTGATATTTCTGTTTTAATGTGCTTCTTTATTTATTCATCTAGGTATTAATTCCCTTATTTATTTACTCTTCTGTTTAATTTTCCCTTTTATTTATTTGTGTTTTTATATTTTATTTTTTTTAAATGTATTTATTTATTTTTTATTTATTTATTTTTGTTGAGTGACAGCCCCTTAATTTGCATAATGAAGCAGAAATGCATAAAAAATGTAAAATAAATGTATAAAGAAAATAATACAGAAATAAAGAACGGGTTAAATGCAAAGGGAAAAAGTGTAGAAATTAATAAGTAAATAAATGCATGAATACATAATAAATATATTCATTTAAAATTAAATATATAATAAATAGAAAAAAATTAAAAATAAATGATACATGAATTATTTATTTATTTTTGCATTTATTTTTTATTTATTCATTTATTTTGCACTTATTTTTATTTATTTTATATTTATTTTTAAACTTATGTATTTATTTATGCACAATTTTCCCTTTTCATTTCACCCCTTATTTATTTCTATATTCTTTTCTTTAGACATTTATTAAATAAAGAAAGAAACAAATGTGAAGCAATGTGTTTTGGGGGAGAAATACTGACCACCCCCCGTTGTGGTGCATCATTAAATATTCTGCTGTGACTCACAATGATTTCAGGTGAAGGCCGACCGCAACAACAAGAAGCTGCAGACGCTGAAGCACGCCTCGCGGCATGTAAACGACATGGCTGCTGTGGTCGTCACCTCCACCAAACACGGGCAGCAGCAGATCTCCGACCAAGGTGAGAAAAGGAGCTGAGGGAGATGTCTCACTGAATTGACGTACTGGTGGAGCACCAAATTCAGTAGGATTCATCCTCTGGGGATCATGAATGTCGGCACAAAATTACAATCTAATAGTTGTTGAAATATTTCAGTCTGGAGCGACTGACATCTCCGTTCAACGAGCTTTAACTCTATGATGTCTTTACAGGTATGATGGACTTCTCTGGCATGTCTCTGATCAAACTGAAAACAAAGGAGATGGAAGCTCAGGTGAGTCTTTTCAACATTTATCATCTTGTTTATTTCCTCTTTGATTACAAGTAGCTAACAACGTCGTGTCCTCTGGATCTCTCAGGTGAAGGTGCTGCAGCTGGAGAGCCAGCTTGAGCAGGAGCGAGTCCATCTGGGGGAGCTGAGGAAGAGGCACTACGAGCTCGACGCCTCCGGGAACGCTGACATTGACGCTGACGCCGAGGACGGAGTCGATAGCTTCCCACCGCCGCCGCCGCCCACTCTGCTCGACTCCACGCCAGAACCTCAGTCCTACTCACAGACGCAGCCTTACCTGAACACCCAGAGCTTTGAACCGACCAATCCGTTTGCACCGAACAATCCGTTTGCACTGGCTCAAACGCCAACACAGTCCTTCTCGGCGCCTCAGTCGTACACACCTCAGTCATACACACCTCAGTCGCACACACCAACACAGACCTACACACAGGCCCAATCCTACACCCCGTCTACAACCTACACCTCTTCCCAATCCTACACCCCTTCCCAATCCAACACCCCTTCCCAATCCTACACTCCTTCCCAATCCTACACCCCGTCTCAAACTTACACCCCACCTCAAACCTACTCCCCGACTACAACCTACACCCCGTCTCAATCCTACGCACCCTCCCAGCCTTACACTCCAGCTCAGCCTTACACCCCAAACCCAACCCAAACGCTCTTAACCCCTCAGTCTTACTCACCATCACAGCCCTCGACACAAACCTCCGGCCTCCCCAGTTCTCCCTCGCCATCTCCGCCCCAGGCGACCCCGCCCCAGGCGACCCCGCAGAACAACACCGAGGCCATCAAACCGGCCACGAGGAGATCCAACATCTTTACCAAATCTGGGAACTTGCTGAAGAGTGCGGTAAGTGCTGAAAAACCCATCTGCTGTTAGAGCTGGATGTTCATCATCATATATGCTTAAAGGGCAGGTCTATTATTTATTCTTGAGGTTTTTATATCATTCTGTAGCTTCCCAGTGGTGTTATTACAGCTAACGTTGACTCAGCTAGTGCTAGCGTTCACATTATTCATAACCTGACTGATTCGTTTTGAGTAGCTTACTTTGGTAACCTACGTCACTGCCTTTTGTCACAGCTGAGTGGGCGTTTCCATTTGAAAAATAAAATAAAAGACAGCAGATGGACCCGCCCTTTAATAAGATGATAATTTGAATAAATGGTACATAATCGATTCTTTTCTTTTTTTAATTACAGTTCAGACGAGGTGAAACTGGAACAGGAGAATCTTCTTGAAGCCTGACTGAAGAAGAATCCGATGTTTTACTCAACAATCACTGGAAATATAACTTTAACCTGTTAAAAACACTGATTTTAATCTAATTTCGTCTCTGGTTCTGTAAAAAAAAAGGTTATAGGAGCTTAAAAGAAAAATTGTTGTCAGTTAATTTTCCAACTTATTTTTGTAATCATACTGAAACCTGTATTATCTTACTAATTGCTGTTGTATATGGAGGATGGAACCTGTCAAAATAAAAAATAAATATATGAATGACTCAATAAATAAATAAATGTTATTAAATGCAGCAAAAATAATGTTAAAAATAAACGGGATATTTCTGTTTTAATTTGCTTCTTTATATATTTATCTTTGTATTAATTCCCTTATTTACTTATTTTTCTATTTAATTTTCTCTTTTATTTATTATGTATTTATTTGTATTAATTATGTACATTTTAAAATATTTGAAATTTAATACTTAAAATGTATTTATTTGTTTTTGCATTTTTTTTAATTTATTTATTTTTGTTGAGTGACAGCCCCCTCATTTGCATAATGAGGCAGAAATGTGTAAAGAAAAGAATACAGAAATAAATAAGTTTGGGGAAATTAATAAAGGGTGAAATGCAAAGGGGAAATGTGCAGAAATAAATACATGCATAAATACATGAATAAATACATACGTTTGAAAATAAATACATATTAAATAAAAGTTTAAAAAAATGCAAATATATAAAGTAATTATTAATTAAAAAATAAATACATAAAAGGGAAAATTATATAAGAGTAGATCAATTTATTAATGGTTACATTTTTAAAATATGTTTTGCTACATTTAATGACATATATTTACTTATTGAGTAATTTATTTATATATTAATTTATTTTTTATTTTGGCGGGTTCTGTCCTCCATAGTTGTATAACGGGTTGATTTATTAAAAATCATAAATCATCTGAGGCAGATTAAAGCTGTATATTTCCTCTGATTTCTGCAAAACATTTGTGCCATTATTCACATAATTTTAATCATAATCTTACTTAGTTATGAGACAGGATGTATGATATACATCAGATATAATAGTGGGAACATACTGCACAATCAATACTTTAACTTTAAGTACTTTACGTACATTTTGAACATAATACTTCCATGTTTTTACTCAAACTAGGTGTTTAATGCAGTACTTTTGTCTGCATGCTGTAATATATTCTCACAGCGACCTCATCTGTCTGTTATTTGTGTCATGCGCAGTGCAAACTGCAATCTCACCACTCTGGAAGTGGAAGTGGACTGAGTCCCGTCGGGACGAAGTGGAGCTGCAGCAAGCTAGAAGAAGGAAAAAGACATGGATACCGGAACTAGATAGAATTACCTTCACAATAAAAGCACCGTACAAATTGATTCAAGATGGGGAAATTAAACAGAAAAGTAAATTAATAAGGGAAATATACGATGATAAATAAATAAAGAAGCAAATTAAAACAGAAATATCCATGTATGTCACATTTTATCAATTATGTTTTCTGCATTTAATGACATATTGATGTATTTATCGGTTATTTAATTAATTAATTATTTTTTTTCAATTTTGGCAGCTGGTTTAATCTTTAACAACGTGTTGTATTTCATAAGCATATCAAATGTTTTGTTTTTTTTAAATGTAGAATCTTAATATGAAAAGTAACTATAGCTGTCCAATAAATATAGTTGAGCAAAAAATAATATATTTGCCTCTGAGATGTAATGGAGTAGAAGCATATGCAATTCATTTCAAACTTTATTGCAGACTTAAGGTCCAGATAAGAAAAAACAACAACAACAAAATAAACAACAATACATTACAATACAGTAATCACTATAAAAAGTCATGATTAAAAGATATTAAAAATATGAATATTAATATAAAGATCTATAAAAGCACCATACAATGGAAATACTCAAGTAAAGTACAAGTACCTCAAAATTGTGCTTAAGTACAATACTTGAGTAAATATACCTAGTTACTTTCCACCAGTGGTGACAAATAAATACATTTTAAATAATACATTAATTGTTGCGACACATTCGTCAGCACTGGTTTTATTTTGAAACGCCTAGCCGGAAGTGATATGCTTCAGAATGTGGTATTGACAGTAGAGTCCAGTAGCAGACTGAAGGGACATCGGCTCAGCAGGACAGACGATATTTATCACAAACAAATCACACTACCACCGGGACTACAGCCGTTAACGATGGATACACGATAGTTAGCGGTGTTTAATGATGTTTTACGGTGTATTCGTGTATAGTTTTGAAGGTTAAAGCGGTAGAGTTTAGCTCACTTTAAGCAGAATTGTTTCTTCCAGCGGGAGGAAGTTTAAGAGGAAACCCGGAGAGAGCCGAACTCCGCCGAACTCTCCCGAACTCTCCCGAACATGGAGGAGTCCGGCTCGGCCCTGGAGAAGAACGTCGCTGACCTCACGGTGATGGACGTGTACGACATCGCCGCGGTGGTCGGCCAGGAGTTCGAGCGGATCATCGACCAGTACGGCTGCGAGGCTCTGTCCAGGCTCATGCCCAAAGTGGTGCGGGTCCTGGAGATCCTGGAGGTGATGGTGAGCCGCAACAGCATCGGCCCGGAGACCGAGGAGCTGCGGCTGGAGCTGGACAAGCTGCGGCTGGAGAGGATGGAAAGGATGGAGAAGGACAAGAAGCACAGAAAGGTCCTCAAACACTGCGACACTGATGATGCATGATCACTCTATGATACACAGAAAGGTCCTACCACTAAACACTGACAGGCCTCTATAATACACTGATTAAAGCTCTATTATACACTGATTAAAGCTCTATAATGCATTGATTAAAGCTCTATAATGCATTGATTAAAGCTCTATAATACACTGATTAAAGTTCTATAATACACTGATTAAAGCTCTATAAAAGCTCTATAATACACTGATTAAAGCTCTATAAAAGCTCTATAATACACTGATTAAAGCTCTATAAAAGCTCTATAATAGACTGATTAATGCTCTATAATACACAGAAAGGTTCTCACACTGCACACTAACTGACAGGCCTGGTGACTCCATAATACACTGATTAATACACTGATTAAAGCTCTATAATACACTGATTAAAGGTTCTCACACTGCAACACTGATGATGCATGATGACTCTATAATAAAAGGTAGGTAAAAATCAAACGGAAGACTCACTGTATTAATATTAAAAAGCTCCCGGCAAGTTTAATTGTGCAACGTTTCAATCATAACAGAGAGCTTCATCAGGCATTATCAGATCACCATCACAAAGCAGAACAAGCCAAACACATTCATCACTCAGGTGATCTGCATGATTGAGAGTCGATCTACAACCAAGGTGGCCGATCAGAACAGAGCTGAACAACACCGTCTCATATATGGGGGGCAGAGCATGTCTCCATAAAGAAAAGGAACTAAAAACATCAACATGTATTGTGAAAAAACATATATTAAATACAATAATGAGATGGTTTACTGTCATTTAAGACGAGAAAAAGCAGCAAATCGTCACATGTGAGAAGCTGAAACCATGAAATGTTTATCACTTCTTCTTATAAATGTTCTTGACTTAACTCCCCAGTCGGATAGTTCCTGTTTGTTTAGCCGCAGATGGCACCCGATGGGAAGTGTGTCCCTGACTCAACAGGAAACTCTTCACCCTCCAGTTATATCGGTCAAATGTGCGGTTGTTTCCAGTTAGTCATCAAAGCATCTTCGATGGTGAATCAAAGTCTCTTTAAAGGGACAGTTTGGGTGTTTTGAAGTGTGGTTGTATGAGCTACTTCTCCATAGTCAGTGTATTACCTACAGCAGAGGGAGTTTGGAGAAACAGAAACTTTAAGCTCACTATATCACAGACACACTGTACAGTAGGGATATTGAGGTGGTTTTAAATCAGGATTACAGCTCTATAAAAAAGTTGATATGTAAGTTTCTCGTGACGGCGAGCGAGCGAGTCGTGGTGATTACCGGTTCACTGATTAACTGTGTCTCATGAGTGTGATAAAGTGGATGTTTCTGGAGGTGACGGCTGATTCTGCCGTGACTGAGAGGTCACAGTCAGCTTACATGATTCTCACACGGAGGACGTCACATCTACAGCAGAAATACATGCTGCTAAACCGTCCAACACAGTATTCTATGGTGGGGAACCTAAGACAGCTATCAGTTGTACTCCTCCCGTGTACTTGCTGATTCAATATTCAAAGGTTTTATTCGTCACATGCTCAAAAGGATGCATCACACAAGCTAAAAAGGCTGCGTCCTATAAACAATAATGATTAGAATGAGAGTAAACATGAGAATCCGGGAAAGAAATCATAGATGAACAATTATAAATATACTAGGGCTTCTAATAGCAATTAATCTGCCAGTTATTTATCTATACATTATTTCCTCAAAGCCCAAGGTGACGTCTTCAGATGTCTTTTTTGTCAGACCATCAGTCCAAAACTCAAATATATTCAGTTTATTATCAGACAAAGAAAAGCATCAAATCTTCACATGTGAGAAGTTGGAAACAGAGAATGTTTTTGGCATTTTTGCTTAAAGAAATAAAACCAAAATTTATAGCTGAGACGATTAATCAACTATTAAATTAATCACCAACTATTTTGATAATCGGTATAAGTAATTTTCTTAAACAGCTTCTTAAATGTGAATATTTTCTGGTTTCTTTACTCCTCTGTGACAATAAACTGAATATCTTTGAGACATTTGAGGACATCATCTTGGGCTCTTTCGGAAACACTGATCGACATTTTTCACCGAACAACTAATCAATTAATAGAGAAAATAATCAACAGATTAATTGACAATGAAAATAATTGTTACTTGCAGTCTTACTAAAATTATTCAATTATCAAATGAACTGCAGTTTCATTTCTACCAATTGATTAATCGACTAATTGTTGCAGCTCTTAAATATTTGTATTAGAAGTATTAAAGTGTATTTTGGCCCAGTTTGAAGGTTTTCTGTGCAAATTTTGCACTATAAGAAAATGTAAATTGTACGTCACAGTTGTAACGCAAACTATAATAACATTTTATAGGACGGTGCAAAGGATTGTTTTTCACAATTTTATTTATTTACATATTTACACCAACTTTTTAGACATTAGATTTTTAGTTTATAGAACAAAAACGAACATACATTGGCAGTTTAACACCACCAAGTTATCTTTTAAGTTGAACTCTCTTTGGTTTCCAGCTTCTCAAATGTGATGATTTGCTGCTTTTCTGTGTTTTATATAATTGCAAATTGAATATTTTTTGGGTTGTGGACTGTTGCTCGATTTAAAAAAAGCCGGAAGAATATGTACGGAACAAGATACACAAACAAAAAGCAAACACAGTGAGTCATATCTAAATACAGATGACATGTCAAACAATACACAACTAAATGAATTAAACAAAGATGAGGTTCGTTGTGAGTCAGAAAACCTAAAACATCGGACATTTGATAGATAAACAAATTCATATTTTCCTTTTCTCTCAGTCTTCAGGACACAGAAGCTAAAATGATTGACCACATATCATAATAATTATCCAGACAGCCTATATTAATATTAATATAAATGACTCTTTCAACTTTAGCAGAGAGTTTCAGCATCAGACCAAAAGGTTGTGGACTTACTGTAACCGTGGCGTATAACCGGATCTGTGCACGGTGCTCTACATGGCTCCACAGGCATGAAATATATCGTCATGTGTGAGACAGAATCAGATCTTAGAGCACAACCAAGCTTTTCTCTGCATTCAGACGGGTGACGAATTAAAGGAAAAACTAGAATAAACCAGAAGAGACACATAACGAATGCTGAAGCTTCCATACAGGACACACACAGAGGTCACTGGACAGTTTAGAAACCGTAACAGAAGTATGAAACTGACCTGTGAAGAGAATCTGCTTGCTAAATGAGTCGTGGTAGACTTGTAGTAGACGTGGTTAATAATAATGTTTGATATAATCATACGTTTGTGTCTTATTTCCTGAGTACAGGAGCTGGAGCTGGTGGAGGACGTCTGGAGAGGAGAAGCTCAGGACCTGCTCACACAGATCGCTCAGCTGCAGGAGGAGAACAAGAGTCTCCTCACCAACATGTCCATCAAAGACCCCATGAGTGAGGAGGACCTGCAGAGACACGAGGGTGAGGACACAGAACGCATGGTGCATTCACTTCAGATAAAATGTATTTTATATTATATATTTTATTACTAAAATATAGAGACAGGATTAGGGGTGTGAGAAAAAATCGAAAATATTCAGTATCGCATTATTATGTTTTGTGATACTGTATTGATTCACAAAAACACTGTATTGATTTTTAATAAATATATATATTTTTTTTTTTCATTTTGTTTTTTCTTTATTTGCTTTTACTCAGACATTTACATAAACATACTTAAGTAAATACAAATATGAAGCCCCTCCCCTCAGGGATCCTTCCAAGGCAACGTCCCCACACACACACATGCACGAGCACCGCCGCATCGTAACTACTTCACCGCCACAGAGCGGAGAGAGGACCTCAACTCAACAACGCTACCTCATGACAAGTAACCGCGGCAGTGCTACTGCAGGGCTGAGTTTTCTCTTCCATTCTCCAGGAAACGTGCAGCGGTGACGCGTTTTGAGTTCAGGCTGGTGCACGCCAAGGGTAGAGTACGAGCAGGGAGGCATCTGATTGGTTCTTTCCAAGCGGACCTCGAGGCAGTGATTGGTTGACGTTTTTACAGGATTACAGCAGCTACAGATGACGGCTCTTCTCCGGTCCTTTTTCAGAGCTCATCAGTAATGGATCGCTGTCGGGGTGTAAAGACCATTTCAACCAATAGAACAGATAGTGTCTAGTGGAGAACATCGTCAACCCTACCTTTAAGTAATAAAATTAAGCTAGAAAGAGTTAAAGGGACTGTTTGTAACTTTTTAAGCGTATAAATGTACTGGGTCGGGACACATGCACGCTCCAGAGGGAGACACCGGAGGCTGAGGCAGGAAAAGCCAGCAGTGATTCATGGAGAGACCTTGGTCTGGTCAGCTAACATTACTGCCAAGCAGCTGAAATATAGAGTGATATTGTGCTTTTAGCTGACGTGTGTCGCCTCACTGTTTTGAGAGATGCTTGTTCAGGTATATTTAGAGCGAGCAAGCGCGAGCAACAGGACGCTGATTTTCGTTGACTTAACGGCCACAGGTGTCGCTGTTCACAAGCATTTCTGAAAGTTACAAATAGTCCCTTTAAATGATAATCTACCTGCTGTCTGTGTTCTGGTTTTGCAGAAAACATTCACTGACGCTCGACGCTGTGTCTCACATCCCCCTCCCTTCTCCTCTCTCTGTTATACACACAGTCAAACACACACAAACACACACAAAGGAGGCCTTCTCTTGTGTCTGACGGCGAGCCAGTCTTGTCTCTGCATCAGAGGCTCTTTTGGTGGTCTCTTTCACACACAGAGGACACAGTCACCCAGACACACTGTGGACAGACCAGCCTCAGTGTGCCAGCACACCTGCTACAAACACACACACACAAATCAGGGTTCCCTCTGTACAACCCAATGACTTCTCTCTCCCCCAATAAAAAACAGATTATAAAGAACTCAAATTACATCTGATCTAAGTCTACATGTGCCTGCTTGTTTCTGTTTGTGCATACTCCCCTCCCCCTCACTGTCTCCTCTCTGTGGTCACCAGGTATGACGGAGCGAGAGCGGCAGGTGATGAAGAAGCTTAAAGAAGTGGTGGACAAGCAGAGAGACGAGATTCGAGCCAAGGACCGAGAGCTCACACTGAAAAACGAGGACATAGAAGCAGTAAGGCGACACACAGCAACGGAGGCAGTGATATGATAAGAGACTCAGAGATGTCACATTTTAATCATCTCCTGTAGCTAGATCTCCATGTAGGAGATGCAGTGATTAGTTTCTTAAACAAACTCTGCTTCTGGCTTCTCAAATGTGAATATTTGAATAAATGTAAATATAAAAATCTCTATATATACTCCAATGTTCTACGAGGTAAAATGACTGTTTTTATCAATAGACTCTGGTGGCTTTGAAGAGAGCGATCTAACGGCTTTAGTTCCCCGTCGGAAAGGACTGTCTGATAGCGAGGTAAAGCGGCTGTGGGGTCTGCTCTCTTCAAAGCCACCATACTCCATTCACAAAAACAGTAATTTGACCTCTCAGAACACCGAGTTGCTGCTCTACCGCTGCATCCATCGGTTAGTGTGTTTGTGTTATTGTGTCTCTTTCTGATATGAACTAACGTGGCGTCCACAGCAGTACATTGCTTCTCCAAACTGGGAGCATGCAGACCGCCATCTAAGTCACTGTATGTAACGTTAATACACTGACTATAAGGATGTATATACACTCACCGGCCACTTTATTAGGTACACCTTGCTAGTACCGGGTGCTCTTCATCTGCTTCAAGGTTGGACGTGTTGTGCGTTCAGAGATGGTATTCTGCATACCTTGGTTGTAACGAGTGGTTATTTGAGTTCCTGTTGCCTTTCTATCATCTCCAACCACTCTGCCCATTCTCCTCTGACCTCTGACATCAACAAGGCATTTCCGTCCACACAACT
>CAKAOI010050557.1:25498-50973 GCA_916701655.1 Sebastiscus albofasciatus | reverse complement strand
TCTTGTTGGGACCGTTCTCTGTAAACCCTAGAGATGGTTGTGGTGAAAATCCCAGTAGATCAGCAGTTTAATACTCAGACCAGCCCGTCTGGCACCAACAACCATGCCACGTTCAAAGTCACTTAAATCCCCTTTCTTCCCCATTCTGATGCTCGGTTTGAACTTCAGCAAGTCGTCTTCACCACCTCTAGATGACGTAATGCATTGCGTTGCTGCCATGTGATTGGCTGATTAGCTATTTGTGTTAACAAGCAATTGAACAGGTGTGCCTAATAAAGTGGCCGTGAGTGTATATATACTGTACATGTAGCAGCGTCATCATGCAGAAACCTACGTCAGGTCTAGTTTTACGCTAAAACATACATACTTTGACCATAATGTGAATGTTTGGATTTGAATAAATAAAGGAACACCACTGGGAAGCTACAGAATGATATAAAAACCTCACAAAAAACAAAAATAATGGACCCGTCCTTTACCTTTCTCACACACTTTTGTCAAGATGATCAGAGGAATTCAGTCGAATTTGATAAATTGCCTCTTTCATAGCATGAAAAGGTAAATTTCTCCTCTGCAGAGACTTCAACAAGGCAGCTGGAGATGAAACAATAGGAACACCTGTTGTGTTAATTCTGCGTTTGTTTTTGTTATGCAAGTTTTGATGAAAAAGTCTTTCAACCTATAATATAATTTTTTACTTCTAGTGAAATGAGAATATTTGCCAAGTGGTCAGACAAGAATCAGAATTTGGGGCACAACACACATAAACACACATACGCTACAGGTGTTAATGCACAAAAAACTTTCCTAATGCAGCTTTAGAATAGAATAAAACATTGAAAACATAAAAAAACTTCCCATCCTCTCATATTCTGGACATATTGTTTTTATAATTTACCCATACTCCTTTGTTTCTGTCTGCAGCTCCAGCAGCAGCAGTCTCGCCTTATGAAAATCAACCACGACCTGCGCCATAAGATCTCCGTTGTGGAGGCTCAAGGGAAAGCACTGATAGAACAGAAGGTGGAACTGGAGGCCGGGGCTCAGGCGCGGGGGCAGGAAGTCGGTGCCCTTCGGCAGGAAGTTGTACGCTTAAGGGAACGACTTCAGGGAGACCTGCCGGCCCAGAACCCCGAGGAACCCGCACCTCAGCCCCCGTCACCTGCAGAGGTAGGACACCATTAGGATTCAGGGTTTAATATTGAAATTTGTTTTAAATTGTGCAGGAAACTCCAGAAAGATGCATTCTGTTAACTCAATATAGGTGCAATGCATTGTGGGTTAAAAACAGGTGCATTATCATCCTTTCTTTCTCAATATCTCTTTATTGTATCTTATCTAAAAAGGTTGAACTGACAAACAAAAGGGACGTTTTGCTTTCTTGTTGGGAGTTAGATTGATGTCACTCACACGTCTGTCTGTTCAATATGGAGCTACAGCCAGAAGACCTTTAGCTTAGCTTAGCATAAAGACTGGAAACAGGGGGAAACAGCTAGCCTGGCTCTGTCTAAAGGTCAAAGAGTCCTAGTTCTAGCACATAACCCCCCATAAAACCACAATAATGTGTAAGAGACAAATTCAATTTGTAGTTAAATATTATTTATTAAATTTATTATATATTATCAAGAAAGCAAATATGTCAAAACTATTCCTTGAAGTTAAAGGTCCTTAAATCATAATATAAATATATATATATAATTATAGATGCAGCCACTCAGGCCATCATTTTACGTTTCATATATTCCAGTTTAAAGGGACTATTTGTAACTTTCAGAAATGCTTCTCAACAGCGACGCCTGTGGCCATGAAATCAACGAAAGTCAGCGTCGGGCTCGCGCTTGCTCGCTCTAAATATACCTGAATGAGCATCGCTCAAAACAGTGAGGAGACACACGTCAGCTAAAAGCACAATATCACTCTATATTTCAGCTGCTTGGCAGTAATGTTAGCTGACCAGACCAAGGTCTCTCCATGAATCACTGCTGATCTTAGTGTTGGCTTTTCCTGCCTCAGTGCAGGCTGATGCAGCGGGGCTCTGCAGCGTGTCTCCCTGCTCTCTCCGCCCGCAGCCGGAGAGAGCAGGGAGACACCGGCACCCGGTAGGTAACGATACGAAAACGTTTCTCTCTGCAGAGCTCCATCACTTCACAAGACACGGGAAACCTCTGTTGGTCTGGAGGAGCTGCAGCAGTTATTTCTGCACAAACGTCCACTGAACATTCACTAGATATTCTCAGAGCTAAACTAACTCTTCTGCAGTGTGGAGTGAGCGCGCGTTCACGTCTAGAGGTGGAGCGAGACAGCGAGGACGCGCGCGCTGTGTGAGTGAAGGCAAGCAGGCAGAGGAGCAGAGACAGCGGCCACACGGGACCCGGTACATTTATACGCTTAAAAAGTTACAAACAGTCCCTTTAAAACGATGTCTGATCACTTTTATGTGCAACTTTTCAAACCAGTATAATAACCGATGGTTTTCCACTAAAGCTACTGTATGTAGGTGCTAAACACATCAGACAAAAAGAGATGGGATTGCTTTGTAAACGGATAACAAAGTGTGTTTTACTCCACCAGCGTGGTAAAGCTGCTACAGTGGTGGTGGTGGGTGCTGAGGGCTGGTCAGACAGACCTGACCCCTCTGAGCTGATGTTGGGGGGGTTTGACCCCTCACCGCGCCCCTCGCCCGGTACCCTCAGCCCGGAGGGACACGAGGATGGGGACGAGGAGGCTGAGGACGAGGCGGTGTTGCTTTGGGTAATACACGAGTGCTAGTTAGCGAAACCAGAGTGGTGTGATTGTCCTGAGTCTTAACTCCAAACCTGCACCCCCCTCCCAGAACAACAACCGTATCAGTAGAAGAAGCTCGTAGACTAACACTTGTTTGACCCATGAGAGGTGCTGAAACGGCTCGGCATGGGTGTTAAGTTAAAGAACTAACAGAGTGTCGGCCAACTGGGTGAGACTTCCTGGACGACTGCACCGACGACCTTTCTAAACATAGATGACCTCGACAGCTCGGCCTCTAACAGCACTGGAAGCCGTCCTTTAATGCACCGTGATCCTGAATAGAAATGGTAGCTGAAAGTCCTACTGAAATCAAATTGTTGTTTTTCTGCTACAACTTTGTGAAACACATTTGAGTTGTTGTTGTTAGTGTTCTAGGAGGACAGTGGCGATGTAAAGGGCATAGACTGTATATAAGAAGTGGACGTAGTCACCGTGACGTCACCCATTGGTTGGTGGACTACGATTTTGAAGCCTCTTGTTCGGCTTTTTGGCCATCTTGGTTTTTTGCAACCAGAAGTGCAACCGAACGCTGAATAAGACATTTTTAGACGACCAAAAAGGTTATAATTAACTCTCATGAAGTGAAAACACACAGTGAAAGGGTTAAAGCTCTAAGACGAAAACACGGACAACTCCCAGACCGGACGTCGCCGTGGTAGCAACCTGTCAATCACAAGGTAGCCCTGCCCTAAAGCATCCCCTGCTTTATGGTCTATCTGACTCTAAATGGGACCATAATTTACTAAATGAACATTATGCTGTATTGAAGAAGACTTGAAACTAGAGATTGAGACCATAAACTCATGTTTACAATGTTTACTGAGGGAATAAATCAAGAGAGAAGTAGGCTCACTTCTTTTAGCAACCAGAGGAGTCGCCCCCTGCTGGCTGTTAGAGAGAACGCAGGTTTAAGGCACTTCAGCATTGGCTTCACTTCTCAGACCCGGAGGTTTCCGCCTGTTAAAAGGTCACTGAGATATGCTGGAGCTCATTGTTAATATGTTTCAGTCAGACTATTTGCAGTGGTTACCAGTTAAATTTAGAGTTCACTAGAAGATACTAACAATACCTTTAAATGTCACTTGGGTCCAGTTAGATGCCTGTGTGTCTGTCCATGGCATGAAGGCTACAGCGCCTAGTTTGTTTACTTTGTTTACTCCAGCGTGGCTGAGAGGAAAAGGAGCATCTCTGATGTTTAAAAATAGATATAATAAATTAAAAAATGCCATAAATGGAAAACTAAATGTGATTTCAGTTGGACTTTGAATACATATTAATAGGAATTGTTTTTTTTGCTCAGTGCATGAGTGACTTCTGTCAGCTGCATGTGTTGCGGTGTTTTTTTAACAGTGACGGTGAATGTCTCGGGTGTGCTGAGTTTTAAAAACAGCTTAAAGGGAGGAGGGAAGGGCGAACAGATGTATTGGAACGAGGCCCGATGTCTGACTTAGAGTGTAACGTTTGCCACCAGGAGGCGATGTGCGATGAGGACATGCCTGCTGTGTTCCAATATTTTACAAAGGTATCCTCACTTCCTTCCCGCCTCCGTTCCTTCCTTCCTTCCTTCCTTTTTGTCTGGGTTCCTCTCTGTGATGGCCTTCCTCTTTCGGCAGGAGGCGCTGTGCGAGGAGGAGACGGGAGGCCTGGACCCGAAGGACCCCAACCGGCCCCGGTTCACCCTGCAGGAGCTGAGGGACGTCCTCCACGAGAGGAACGAGCTCAAGGCCAAAGTCTTCCTGCTGCAGGAGGAGCTGGCCTACTACAAAAGGTGCTCGTATAAATAAATCTGAGGAGTTAAACACACATAATTACGGCCACGTTGTTTAATAATTAACCTGTTTTTGCAGTGATGAGACAGAAGACGACATGGTCACTCCTTCTCCGTCTCCTTCACCTGAACTGAGGACTCGCTCCCGTTCTTCTGCCCAGCCAGAGTCAGGAATCAAACGCCTGTATGTTGTTCTCACATATCACTCCCACTCAGACACATCTGCTCATGAAAACACTATTAGTTAAAGTCAAAAACACTCAGACTGCTTTGCATGCGCTGAGTAAAGGCTTATTGAACAGGTGCCTGCATGCTCAAACATTTACATATTACTCTTCAAGAGATATGCAAATTAAATCTAACGTCTCCTCACCAGCAGTACCAGACATTCAGGACTATTCAATCTGGTAATATTAGCTTTGTGATAATATTTTGAGAGAATTTGCTGTGGTGGATATTAAACAAGATATATATTTATATTATATCTATATTTTTATATTGATTTTCACATATATTGTACAATCACAAGGTACTAAATACTCCAAAATAAGATAAACATAGAAACAGACTATTGCTAGGTATTACAAACTGTAAGTGAAATACCACTTCAATACAGTAAATTGACACTTTATGAATAATTAGATTAAATTAAAATTAAATTAAAAAAAATAGAAATGCTGAAAATAAATTCATTAATTTAAATAAAAAAATAGAAATGCTGAAAATAAATAAATAAATAATAAAAAAAATAGAAATGCTGAAAATAAATAAATAAATAAAAATTAAAAAAATACAAATGCTGAAAATAAATAAAAATAAAAATAAATTACAAATGCTGAAAATAAATAAATAAATTAAAAAAAATAGAAATGCTGAAAATAAATAAATAAATAAAAATTAAAAAAATACAAATGCTGAAAATAAATAAAAAATAAAAATGCTGAAAATGAATAAATAAATAAAAATAAAATCCGAATGCTGAAAATACATTAATTAATTAAAATAAAAAAAAAAAACAATGCTGAAAATAAATAAATAAATAAAAAATATTTTTTTTAACTGTCTTAAAGGGAGGGTTTTAAGACAGATAATAACTTGTCAGGAGGTTTAACAAACATTATTTGTGTGTTTCTTCTGTTGTTAATACTTATTTTTATCAGCATGTGCACCAAAGCTGCCTGTCTTTTCCTCTCAGCTCTATCAGACACGCTCGCCGCTCTGTGTGCATGTTTAATGATTAGCATGCTTTCGGTCACGGGTCAGATATAGCACATGATACACACACGGTTCATTTTATTCTTCTATCTCCACTAAAATGACGTCTTTTGGTTTCATGGGAACTTTACATGAGAGGTTAAAGGTTGATGTGGTCCCTGTCTCCCCCCCTGTTCGTCCTTCCCCTTCTCTATACGTCCCTTCCTGTTTGTGCTTGTGTGTCTTTACCTTTGTGTGACAGGATCTTCACAGCCATTATGCCGATGGTGGCGGCTGGTTTGATCCCAGATGACCCCACTTTACAGCCAATCAGACGTCTCATATCGCTTGTATGACTCTATATTTGGTTGGCTTCAGAGTCTCCCAGCTAACAGCCTCCATCCCCGTTGCATGTTTCAGCTTTTTCAGCCCATTTTTTTCCACCTTTGTAGCATTCTGATTGGCTGATTGTGGGGCTGTCTTTTATTATCATTGTCCAAATGGGATGATTTGCGGATCATAAAAAATCAGCCAGTCAGAATTTACATGTAGCCGTCACGTCTCGTGTGTGTGTCCCCCCCCCCCCGCTGACCACAGTAACAACATGTCTGCACCTCTAAACTCATATAAATAATTCTGCTTTAATTTACAAACTAAAGCGCTTTTAGCTCTTTTTCAAGTAGTTAGTGATTAAACAGCTTATAACAGACTCATCATGTTTTATTCTACTTTACTGCACTCATCAGTTAATTCCAGTTATAATCTTTAAAATGTACTGCACATTAAGGGGCCAGGGTGTAACAATTAGGTGGATCTATTAGCAGAAATGGAATATAATAACAATAAGTATCTTTTATTTAGTTTATAACCTGAAACTAAGAATCGTTGTGTTTTTATTAGCTTAGAATGAGCATTTGTAATTTTTTTTATTTATTTATTTTCAGCATTTGTATTTTTTTTAATTTTTATTTATTTATTTATTTTCAACATTTTGTATTTTTATTTATTTATCTATTTATTTTCAGCATTAGTATTTTCTTTAATTTTTATTTATTTATTTATTTTCAACATTTTGTATTTTTTTTATTTATTTATTTATTTTCAGCATTTGTATTTTTTTTTAATTTTAATTAATTTATTTATTTTCAGCATTTGTATTTTTTTTAATTTAATTTTAATTTAATTTAATTATTCATAAAGCGTCAATTTACTGTATTGAAGTGGTATTTCATCTAGTGGTGTGGTTGTAGATTGCAACCAACTGAGTATCCCTCCTCTCACTCCTCCCTTTACAAGACTGTGGTAACGTGAGCCACCGTGTGCAAAACCGTGGTAACAGAGCAGCCGAAGTCAGACGGCGGCTGGCGGTACCACGGTTAAACACTCTGTGGCTCACATTACCGCAGTTTCTCAAGCGTGTCGGAGAACTACGGTGGCCTGCAGGTGACGTAAAAACGGGAAAGTCTCTCTAGAGGCAGAGTTTGGTTTGTCTGTTCTGATCTACTGTAGAAACATGACGGCACAACATGGATGTATAAAGAGAACTGGATACAGTGTTGGAGGCGGGGCCCCGGTCATTCCTATGAGAGTTGCTCTTGGGCTCTTGGATCTTGGGAAACTGGAACATGCACTGTAGCGTCCGCTTGGTCAAATGACTCAGTCACGGGGTCCTAATGTCACGCCGTCGCCACGGCTTGCACTCCAGCCCCGGTCTGGGTCTCACTCACATTAACGGAGGAAGGGAAATAACTCTGGATTCGGCTATTAGTGCGTTTTACAACCTTTAGGACCTGATGATTTAAATAAGGACTTTTAGAGTGTTTCATACTGGGAAGTTGATTCACCTAAAAAAAAATGATCCGCAGAGTTACAGACGTCTCTTTCCCAATGTAAGTCTATGGGGGAAAAGTATTTTTGACACGGAAGTTGTAGTACCGCCGTTTTGACTCATTCTAAACTAACGAAAATACAACGATTCTTAGTTTCAGCTGATTATACACTAAATGAAACATAGTTATGAATATTATATTGACTTTTTGCTAATAGTTCCCTCAGAATCCAACACACCGTTCCTTTAAGTAAAATCATGAATGCAGGATTTGTAGCAGATTATTTCTATGGAGCAGTATTGCTACTTCTACTTAAGTAAAACATCTGGGTACTTCTTCCACCACTCAGAATCGACGTATGCTTCTAAAACAAGAGCAGCATACGATCTCTGTCTGCATCACTCCGGCATCACGCAACAGCACCGTGTTGTCACAAGCTTTTTCCAGCCAAAGGCACGTGGTTATCCAAATTACTAACATATTTGTGCTCATGAGTAACGCCAACAAGCAAATGAAATAAAGAAAACAACCCCACTGCTGCAGGACGCTGAGGGATTTATAGGACTTTTGAATGTCAGGAGCAGAAACTCATTTGTTTACAGTAATTATATCAAGATATCACAATTAATTTGCCAAAAAATAATCCAGTTTGAAATGGCATAACTGCTAACACTGCTTCACTGCACACACCACGTCGTTAACAATCCATTAAAGCCTCTTGTCTCCTCTCCGTCTGGTCTTTTTTAGGTTTAGTTTCTTCTCCCGTGACAAGCAGCGGAGCTCGCAGCGGAGCGGCCAGTTCGACGCCGGCCTCGGCTCGTGGACGGGGAAGGACGAGGTGTACACGGAACAAGCCCAGGAGGCGTTACAGCACATGTAGAGTACAACCAGACTGGACGAACTCCAGAACTCTTTAACACTCCCATGTCCATCACTCGAGGCCGGCTTGTGAAAAGCGTTTCGATTTGCACACCAAAAGCACCACTAGTGACTCGCTGCGACTGAAAGTATCACAGGCTCTTGAGGTGAGACAGAAAGAAGAGAACTCAAGATTAGATAATTTATTTAAACCCCTGAGAATACTGCAGTATATATATATATGTATATCTCAGTGAGCGACGGCACATACAGACTTTAAAAATGCTAGAGATCATGTTGGAGGAGAAGGTAAACTCAAGTTGAAGGATGGAAAGTGGAAAGTTGGTTAATGAAACGTTCAGTGGGTGAAAGACGACGACACAGATGAAGGCTCGGGACACAAAAGTGTGCTGCACGTCTTCTGTCTAAAAATCACTTTTGTGTCCCGTTAATTTATTTTTTAAATTTCTCCTCCTGGTTCTCGTGAGCAGCTCGCAGGTCATCACCAGCACTTTCAGCAGATTCACACGACGCAGCTCTAAAAACTCTTCGAGGCTTTGTGTTTAAAATGTTGCATAGAATCACAATTTAAAAGATGTGTACAGAAAAATATATAAGATGCTTTTTATTTATAATATACATCATGAAACATGCAGTATGGAAGACCATTTCTGCCAAGAAAAGAAAAAAAATAATTACTAACTCTTAATTTTCTTGTAATTTTGATTTAACAAAACTTACTAACTTAAAATTATTAAATAATATTGACTCAGTATGTCATTATAGTTAATAACAATTTTCACTATGCATCGTAATACGGACTTAATATCTCATAATCTTTAACTTATTAACTCATAATTTTTAACTTAGTAAGTCATCATTCGTATTTATTAAATCAGAATTTATAGCTCATAATTTTGATTTAGTAAATCATAATCTCAATTTAAAGGGACTATTTGTAACTTTCAGAAATGCTTGTTAACAGCGACACCTCTCTCTCTCTCTCTCATCTGCAACCGCTTATCCCGTTAGGGGTCGCGGGGGGGCTGGAGCCGATCCCAGCCGACATTGAGCGAAGGCGGGGTACACCCTGGTGGCCGTGAAATCAACGAAAGTCAGCGTCGGGCTCGCGCTTGTGCTCGCTCTACATGGACATGAAGGAGCATCGCTCAACACAGAGAGGAGACACACGTCAGCTAAAAGCACAATATCACTCTATATTTCAGCTGCTTGGCAGTAATGTTAGCTGACCAGACCAAGGTCTCTCCATGAATCAATGCTGATCCTAGTGTTTGCTTCTCCTGCCGAAGTGAACAGGGAGACACCGGCAACCGGTCGGTAACGAGACAACAACGTTTCTCTCTGCAGAAACTCCGTCACTTCACAAGACACGGGAAACCTCTGTTGGTCTGGAGGAGCTGCAGCAGTTATTTCTGCACAAACGTCCACTGTACATTCACTAGATATTCTCAGAGCTGAACTAACTCTCCTGCAGTGTGGAGTGAGCGCGCTTTCACGTCTAGAGGTGGAGCGAGCTGAGCAAGAACGCGCGCGCTGTCTGAGTGAAGGCAAGCAGGCAGAGGAGCGGGGACACCGGCCACATGCGAGCGTGCATGTGGCCCGACCCACTACATTTATACGTTTAAAAAGTTACAAACAGTCCCTTTAATAGCTCACAATTTTGACTAAATAGCTCGTAATTTTGACTTAGTGATAATTTTGATTTAGTAACTCATCATTTTGACTTAATAAATCCTAATTGTGACTTGGTATCATATATTTGATTAAGTAAGTCATAATTTATAGCTCCTAATTTTGACTTAACTTAACAGCTTTCTTTTTTTAATTCTCTTTACGTCCCGACAGCAATAAATATTGAGGGAGTATCTTTGGAGGGAGGGCTGAAGGGACGGACTGTCAGCGACCTTCTCTCTAGATTTAGTGACATAATTTGACTTAATATGTCATAATTTGTATTTATTAAGTCAAAACTGTGATGACATCCTGAGTCAAATCATGAGACTATGTTGTAATTTAGATTTTTGATAATAATAATAATAGTAACTCATCATAGTTCTGACTTAGTAACTGTAATTACTACTTGATTTCCGTTTTGAGATGCAGTGTGAATTACTACTAATTTCCAATAACCGTGCCAAAGCTGTGACGTCATGCGTATATTCAAACCTACAGTTACATGATCACAGCAATTCCAGTTTCACCAGCTGAACCAAAGCAGGCTTTAATACACAAACGTCCTCTTTGGTGATTTAACAAACAGATGCAGTATATTTAAAAACAAAACTCAACAGTTTGTAATCTATAATCTGTGCAGGACAGATTATAACGAGATTTTACAAAAGCAGCGCTGTCAGTATTAAACTCCAGAAACAAGCTTTACCTCTTAACTTATTTTTAATATCACTGAGGAGAAACCATTTTAATTTTCCTGTCTGTATTTAAATACTCTCCAGAGCACCAAATACCGACTAGAAAGGTGTGTACACGTTGACGTTGTGTTTTTATGCATCATTTATACAAGGCCTCAGATATATAAACATGGTTTCAAAGCTACGCTTTCAAAATACAGCAGAAGAAAATCATGTAAAATAATGAAGTTACATTTAAATATTCCTCAGATTGTGTTCAGGAGGCGGCTGAGAAGATAGAAATGAAGTTACAAAGGTTTACATTTGTGTTTTCTAACTCTTGTGCCTCACGAGGGACAATTTTGGGCTTTTTTATTTTTTAATTTTCAATTATTTTGTCTGTGTTAATATGGCATTCATTTTGGCAAGGGTGTGATTATTATTATTTTTTTATTATTATTATTTAGGAAGCCTCAATAAAAATCCCCTCTATTACTTAGTACACAGAAAATAATTAAATTTTTGTGTTTTATTTTTTCATAAAAGACAATTTTTGTAAACAAACTGGCATTTAAAGGGTTAAATCTCTGAAAAATTATTGAACATTTGGTTAAAATAATATATAGTATTTTTATAGGTGATATTTTTTGTCCTCTATGATAACAAGTGGGAGTTTTCTTTTTATCTAATCCCCCCGAGCATTTAGTACACAGAAAATAATTGAATTTTTGTGTTTTCATGGAAAAACAACAGTGGCATTATGTAAACAAACTGGTATTTAAAGGGTTAAAATTCAGAAAATTAATGAATATTTGGTAGTTATGATCAGGACTGATTCAACTCAATGAGGTAGAAAATAATATGAATTTATAGTATTTTTTTATAGCAGTTTTAGGATGGAGACATTGTTGTCCTCTAATGGGAGTTTTATTTATTTATTTTTGTTAAATCTGACACATACCAGACTTTTAGTATGCAGGAAATAATTATATTTTTGTGTTTTTTCCTTTTAAAAAAACAACAGTTATGTAAACAAAATGGCATTTAAATGATTAAAATTCTGAAAATGAATCATGGTTAGCAGATTTAACTAAATAATAATAATTGTATGTCAGTTTTTGACACAGAGAAACTTTTCTTAAAGTGAGGCACAAGGGTTGAAAATGCTATTCGCTGGTTGCTGCTTCTGCTTTTCCAGCTTGCCTTCATGTTTAATACTGACTGATGTCTTCACCCTGAGAGGAGACTGAACAGCTGAGGGTGTGGGTGTGACCCGGTGTGTGTTTTAATAGTAGAGGCACTTCTTTATCTTTATTTAAACTCCCCAAGGCGAGGTGGAATAAATGAATGTAAAATGACAGGAACATTACAATGAGCTTTTTCCATATTCATAGATAAAATAAAATAACAAAGAGACAGAATCACAGTCTAGATTATATCTGGAAGTCAAAGGGATGCGGACAGTTCAGACATTAAAAGGGAAATCTGGTCAAAACAAGACGACGCGTCCAAACACTCAGTATTTAAGTCAGTGTTGATCACCGTCTCTCGTGTGTTTACCTGATTTAAAACAAGATATTTAAAAGCTATAATGAACGGATCAGTGCTTTATTAAATGAGCTGGCTTTTATTCAAACCTCATTAATAAATATTCTGTCATGTTTCAGGTGTCTGTTGTTTTTATGCCTCCGCGTTGGAGACAGCCGTGAATGGAAGCGTTATGTTTCCGGGTTGTCCGTCCGTAAATGATGAGTTGATTTAAAGGTCCCATATTGTAAAAAGTGAGTGTCTTTTATACATATTATAAAGCAGGTTTAAGTGCTTTATAAATACTGTTAAACTATCAAAAACGCTCAATATACAGAGAAATACACAAGGCCCGTATTCAGAAATTGTGCGTTTGAAACAAGCCGTTAGGATTTCTGTCCATTTGTGATGTCACAAATGTACAATATTTAGACCATTTCACGGTTTTAAACAAAAACATTCTAAATGTGTCCAAGTTTTTTTCCTGTTGCAGTGTATGTGAATGACATCAGCTGACGGGAAGTAAATATGGACCCAAGCTGTTGCCTAGCAACGCAATTCCGATGCAATTCACTAAAACGGAGCTTTTCAAACAGAGAGTAAATACAGGTATATTCAGGCAGACAGTATGAGGAGAATAAAGTGTTTTTTTGTACATAACAGCCTGTCAACATGTTCTAGTAGAAACATAAAATACAAGTATGAACCTGAAAATGAGCATGACGTGGGACCTTTAAGGTCTTGAATTGAGAGAAAAGAAATCAACTTCTGTGCTCATTTAAACTCGTTTATTTTAACACAAGAACAAAATCAGATGCAAACTCCTGTTACTTGCATATTACATCTTTATTCATCGATGCCTAAACCCCAGCATTAAGATTTATTCAACGCTACAACAGCAAAGATCTATTACGTCTTAAAAATGGCCAACAGGTCACTTTTGCCTCTTCTGGTATTATTTATTTAATTAGTTCTACATTTAAAAAAAAAAAGAAAGAAAATGGATTAATCCAAAATGTAACATGTTTGTTTAAGAAAAGGCTCACATGAAAACATTTCACACATGAAACACAATGCTACTGTTAGAGAGGCGGCAGGGGAGGAAGGTCAGAATATGAATGTGTTTCCTGAAACGTACTTTATCGTATACATACTTCATGTGACTGGGCTCTTTGTGGTAACACTGATTGTTTTTATGGTATTTGAATAACATTAAAACAGGGAATCAAAAGAATCCTGGAATTCAATAATATACTGAATATTTTTGGAAACTTTAAGAAGTCCTTTTTGTGATTTTTGAACACTTTTATGGAAGATTTTGTTACGAGCTGAACAGCCACAGAGATGTACCGAGAGATGGTGGATAACAGGAAGTAAAGAATTAAATTCAGAGAGCTTAAAGAAGTAGTTCGACATTTTGGGAAATACATTTCTTCGCTTTCTTACTGAGAGTTAGATGAGAAGATCGACACCACTCTCATGTCTGCTGGTTCAATTTGAAACCGGGAGGTTATTAGCTTAGCTTAGCATAAAGACTGGAAACGGGGGGAAAAGTTAGCATTAGGCTAAAAACATCCCTAAAATAATTAACCCAAGTTATAAAATGTTAATTATTGAGCTTCAGAGCCACAAAGAGTGATTTCAATCTTATCATTAATTATATAATAATTATATTTCCCAAAATGTCCAACTATTCCTTTAAGACGGAGCCCAAAAAAATGGTACCAAACTCATAATAAAAGAAAAAAATTAAATAATTTAATATAATGCTAGCAATAATAAAACAGAAGAGCAATTGCTGTATAATAAAATAAATAAAAGTGTGTTATAATTATAGAAAAGTGATGAAGCATGGTAAGATATTTGTTTTAATATTGCTACTTAATTTATTAATGATTAGTGCCAGCACAAGTTCCTCATGCTTGTACCGAAACACGGAATTCAAACAATGAATTTGTTGAATAATCACTTAATAATAATTCATGTTACTGTATTTAAATTCAAACATTGTATTTAAAGTATTAGTGATGTTCTAAATTTTTGTTACTGTCTTTAAAATCCCATCATTGTCTGATTAAAAACTAACGATGGCCAGCTATTTTATGAAATTATTATTTTTTAATTAAACTATATAATTGTGAGGCTTTTTTTTAAATATTTATGTCACTGTAGGTTTTAGTATATATTAGTTATATAGTATTTTTAGTATTTTGGTATTTTCATGGGATTTATTAACAGTAACAAAAATGTAGAATATCACCAGCCTTATGCTTTAAAACAGATTTATTATTCTGATTTAAACACTTTCAAGAGACAAATTCAACAGTTATCTTTCATCCAGCATTTTGGGGTTGGTACTTAAATTTATAATTAGTGATTTGACCAAAGTAGTGTGATTATTCAAGCTGAAATACTGTAAATTATAATAAGATGCTGTATTATAAATTAGATCTTTGGGGTGCCACTGTGATTTATGTAATTTATATGGAAAAAAACAAATATTGTAATGCCCAGAATTGGAAATTTCCTTTAAAAAAATACCGTATTACCTGTTAGCTAAAAGAAATTAATTATTAATCATGAATTAATTATTAATTAATTATTAATAATTATTTTAAAAAATACCATATTACCTGTTAGCTAAAAGAAATTAATTATTAATTAATTATTAATTAATAATTATTAATAATTAATTAATTATTTTGTCTCTGTGATTTTCTAAATGTGGTTAAGTCAAGATAAATAAGATAAATGTGAGCATGTTGGGGTATATTTGACCTTCTGGCTACAATTCATGGAAAACACATTTGAAAAAAAGCTACTAAAATATAAAGTAAATAAAAAAGACCTGTTGGCGTTTCAGCTGTTAAATACTTTCACATGGAACAATATGAACAACATTTTGTGAGCGGGAAGAACGGATGTGTAGAAAACCTGCAGAGAGAAACACAGTAGGAGTGTAACAGTTCACCAAAGACACGTCGGAGAGGCTGCCGTCGTGTGCGCATTAAATATGTGATAAATTCCCAGCAGACGCTTTAAACAGTTTATTTTGTGTTAGTTTTTTAAAAGAAGAGTTTGACATTTTGGGAAACACACTTATTTGTTTTCTTACTGAGCGTTAGATGAGAATATGGACACCACTCTCACGTCTGTTCTTGATCAATATGAAGCCAGCAGACGGTTAGCTTAGCTTAGCATAAAGACTGGAAACGGGTGGAAACTGCTAGCCTGGCTCAGACTGGGCGGTTTTACACCCGATTGAGCTCCTATAACTATTGTTTCCAGTCATTACAACAACGCTGGAACTATTTTATTATTATTTAGTCATAGTTTTGTAATAACAGCCTTGTAAAAGTTTACATTTGTTCATAGAAGTGAAGACTTTTTATGTTAAATGTGCCATGTTTTGTACGTGGTTTCGTGGAGGGCGTAATTTATGGAGGGCGGAACCTACCAAAATATAAAATAAATGAATGAATAAATAAATAAATGACTCAATAAATAATTAAATGTCATTGAATATAGTTAAAATAATATTAAAAATGAATGTAGCCATTAATTAATTGATAAAAAGTGACATAAATTGATATTTCTGTTTTAATTTGCTTCTTTATTTATTTATATCTGTATTAACTCCCTTTTTTAAAATGTATTCTTGTTTAATATTTTTTTTTATTTATGTATTTATTTATATTACTTTTTAAAATGTATTTATTTATTTTTTATGTATTTTTTAAATTTTTTATTTATTTTTAAATTTATGTATTTATATATTTATGCACGATCTCCCCTTTGCATTTCACCCCTTATTTATTTCCCCAAACTTATTTATTTCTGTACTCTTTTCTTCATATATATTTCTTTATGCATTTCTGCCTCGTTATGCAAATGAGGGGGCTCTCACTCAAAAAATAAATAAATAAAAGGGAAAATTAAATAGAAAACTAAATAATAAAGGAAATAATACAAGTATAAATAAATAAATTAAAACAGAAATATCAACATAATATGACTACCTTTTTTATTTTTTGCTGCATTTAATGACTTATTTATTTTAGATTTTGGCAGGTTTTGTCCTCCATAGAAATTCAGACACAGGAACATATTAAAAATTAATGTTATGTGTTCACTCAAAAAATGGAAATTAAATATTGGGCTACTTTAATGACAATTTGGCCGGTCCATGGCTCTGATTAGCTTTGATTTTCAAAGTAAAAGCATGAGTGATATCAATCTTCTCATCTGCAAGAAGGTGAACATATTTCCCTGAAATGTCAAACTCTTCCTTTAAGTCACCCGTTGATTTGCAACAGCAAGCCAATAAATATATTTACATAGTGCAATAATATAGACAGTGTCGTGAGTTTAAAGTGAAATTAAAAGTTAGACTAGATAATCATGTGAACCGGTCGAGTTTAAGGAGAAATCTAAACTCTTCAGTTTGTTTATATTAATAGATCTTTACCTAATAAAGTTTCATATACATGACATAACAGAATAAACTGTAGGTGTTTGCAGAAAACTTTACTACATGATAATTCCAATGTATTGTGCATCTTAAATATTAAAAAATACAATATAGGTTTAAAAAAAAGCATGAAAAAAGAGGAGAAAATCCTGTATTCCTATGTAGTCTGTATGTTCAACACGAATACTTTGATCCAGCGTCAAATCATGAGTTTGGTAAACTATTACACTTCCACTAAACAACGGGAGATTGGGTGAGTTTTGATGGCTGAAATCAAACTGAACAGAAAATATTTAGTAATTTGCATCTCATAGTTCTTGCTGATTCCAAAAAAAGGGCTTTCTAAAGTATTGCTAAGTATCTAACAACTAATTAAGAAAAACGCAGTATAAAAATGCAGAGCATTAACTACCACCTGCATGCTGTAGAAGCATTGGTCTATAGGTAATACAAAATGTACAAAATAAATGTGCTGCAAAACAACCAGAATGTTTCATATACACATAAATAAAAGTACAGATGTCATCCGACAAGGCAGATAGACATTAATCAAAATGTGATAAGTACCCCGTCAACACATAACCCCCCCCAATCCCACCAACAAAAAGGGTACACATTCTGTTTCTAAGGCATTTTGTACACTAGCTAATGAGAAACACAAGTGTTACTGAACGTTTCCCTTTTCTTTTTGTCCCACCCCGCCGAGGATCAATATTTGAGCCACGGGTGAGCTGCGATGGAGGCTTTACTGCGGTCTCCATAGTCGTAGAGCAACTCCTCGCCCTCGTCGACGTCTCGAGACGCAACGAGGATGAGGTGAGGGACCCCGTTGATGTCGTGGAGTTTGGTTTGGCAGTTTCCGTTTTTACTGTGATTTATCAACCTACCCATTCGACCGCTCTCTCTCGTGGCGTCCACACTGTCGGAAACAAAAACAAACACAATCAGTCTTTAAACTAGAAAATGTTCCTCAACAGCTTCTATTAATGAATCCAAAGTAGGGCTGCAACTAACGATTATTATTCTCCTGATTAAGTTTCTACAAAATGTCAGAAACTGGTGAAAAATGTCGATCAGACGACGTCCTCAAATGTCTTGTTTTGTCCACAACTCAAAGATATTCAGTTTACTCAGTTTACTGTCATAGAGGAGGAAAGAAACCAGAAAATATTCACTTTTAAAGGGACTATTTGTAACTTTCAGAAATGCTTCTCAACAGCGACACCTGTGGCCGTGAAGTCAACGAAAGTCAGCGTTTTGTTGCTCGCTCTTGTGCTCGCTCTACATAGACATGAAGGAGCATCGCTCAAAACAGTGAGGAGACACACGTCAGCTAAAACCACAATATCACTCTATATTTCAGCTGCTTAGCAGTAATGTTAGCTGACCAGACCAAGGTCTCTCCATGAATCAATGCTGATCCTAGTGTTGGCTTTGAGGCTGAAGCAGGAAGAGAAACGTTATCGCCTCCGACTGCAGCCGGAGAGAGACACCGGCACCTGGTCGGAGTCGGTAACGCTTCTCTTCCTGCTTCAGCCCCGCTGCAGGAAGAGAAACGTTACCGACTCCGACCGGGTGCCGGTGATAACGTTTCTCGCTGCGGAGCCCCGTCACTTCACAAGACACGGAAAACCTCTGTTGGTCTGGTGCAACGTGTAATTTGTCTCAATCAAAACAACAACAAAAGACGGAGTTTGTTGACGTGGTGAAGCAGCGTGGGATCATAGGAGTTGTTGTCTTCAATGTCAGTCAGCTTCTCCCTGTTATGATTCCTTCAGTGTTCATCATTCAGGAGGTTTTTATTATCAGCAGAGGTCTCCTCCTCTCCAAAACAAACCGACCCGCTGATTAAAACAGGTAATCGGTATCGATCCGATACCAGCGTGATAAAAATAGCACAATGAAGGCTGTTTTGGAGCGACAAAGAAGAACTGATTTCCGGTAAATAAGTTAATTTTATTTCTGGGTTAATAAATGATGGTATCAGATCAGTGCATAGACTGGCATACTCGGCAATACCGAATTTTGGGCAGTATTGGACGCATTTCCGATGCTGGTATCGGTATCGGAACAACTCTAGTTGGGAGAGTTACTTTAAAAATATATTCTGATATAATTGCCTGTGAAGAACGTAGTCAGTAACCGAATACAAGTATCACAATATTAAAGTAACTTGATTACTCTCCGTTACTTTTGAGTTACTTCCATACCAAACATGCGAATAAAGAGAAAAGAAAAATGATGAAATTTGGCCATTATTTTGTGTATAAAGCAGAAAAGGGGAAGAACATCAGAGCACATGTTTAAAGGTTGTGGTAATTCATAAATAGCTTTATCCTACCAGTAAGTTTTGCAGAGGTACTGGAAGTAGTACATGTAGCAGCCGGTGGCGGGGTTCTGAGCGTATTCGGCCTCCCTCTTTTTGGCGTCGGTGATCTGCAGCAGGTCTCCGTGGTACTCCACCACGTACTCGCCTTTCTGGAAACACCGAGTGGCAAACACTGCTCTCCCCTTTCCTTCTATATGCTGCACCTACAACAACAAAAACACAGTATGAGAGGTTTTCCATCACGACACAAAACATTACGTTAGCTAAAGCAACATCTATGATTCAGAATAGGGTGCATTTATTTTGAGCATTTGATGAGATGTTAAACCACTTTTCCTTTTTCTTTTTTACATTAATTAAAAGTATAAAGATGGCATTGATTTTGGTTTGCAATCATTTTCTTCGCACCAAAACTTTTCTCTGATGAACGTCGTCTACCAGCAGCACAATTTATTTCCTGCTCAGCGTTTCTCCAATTCAGTTAATTTTCCGTTATCTAATCCCCATATATTAATCCATATTACATAGAATAAATATATTAGATTTATTATTTATTTGATTTTGATTTTTTTAATTATTTATTGTTGTTACTTTCACATGTTAATTGCTTCTGGAGATATCAACGACGTCACAAATTAAATCAACTTTTATAAAAGATTAAAATTAGCTACGTATTCTCTGAGTACCAACATCACTGAGGAAATCTAAGGTGCCTGCTCTGATCAGAGACGTGATTAATCATGTGATCATTTGTCATTTGAAGTGAGAGCTATATGAGACTATGAGGCTGTATTCATGTCATGTGTGAAACTGATTAACTACCTTTATGTTAATTGAAGTGATCAATTAGCCGGAGTAAAGAAGTGTATTTTAAAGTGTGTTAAGGGAACAAAGGTGCGTACCTCCATTCCTTCTTCTATTCCCTTTGTGATGAGATCGTCTATGAGCTTCTTTTCTTCACACTGAGAACAAAAAGAAACACGAGACGGCGTTAATGACAAAGAGCAGATTGGATTTCTCTCTCTCGCTCTCACACACAAAACAACAGAAATGAAAGCGATGTGTATTTCACACCAGCAGACTCAGAGTAACGTGTTGGCTCAAATATAACAAGACCTAGATTATAAAATAACTAGGGCTGGACACAATGTCATCATTGTTTTTTTTTTTTTACATATGAAGTTTCTATTGAGGTTTTCAAACGAAGCTTTGAATGTCTGTCATCATATTTTATGACGTCATCACCCTGTGTTATTGTGGTTATAAATATAATTGATGGTGCTCGACCGCCCCGTTAATAGAGATGCGAGCCTCCCTTCGTACGTATGTGGCAAGCAGCAGAGTAAACAGACTGCAGTGAAAATGTAGTTTTTAAAAGGCTAAACGCCAACAAATATGGATTGAAGCAGAATATTTTGTTAGATTAAAAACACGTTGTGAATTTTGGGGAATGATTATATCCATCTTTTTTCATTAAATGTTGACTTTTGGACTTTACAACGCTCTGGAGTTATTGGAAACAACAATCCTTTGCAGCCACCACTGGAATCTAAGTCTACAAAACTATTAGTATTAGTAGTATCAGTGTAACCTGAGCTTTACCTGCTACTGTGCAGAAATACCAGCTTTAAACACAATGGACAATGACATGCAAAAAAGAAGCTGCGCAGCATTTGAATGTTAAAGATGTGATATTGATGGAGATGGAGAGGATTGTGTGTTGCTTTATTTATTTAGTTAGTCAATGCAAAACATACTATCTGTCAGAAACTCTGCTAAATTAAACTGTGAAAACTAACTCATGCTTCAGTTGGCATTTTTGGGTCTTGATTACAAGAAAACACGATTTGACGGCTGGATCAAACTATTTTTCATGCTTTTTTTAACCTATATTGTATTTTTTTTATATATATAAGATTCACAATACATTTTAATTATTATATTAAGTAAAGGGAGCTTCATTCACAAACAACATCTGCTGTTGTTTATCGTCTTATATTCAAGCCAGTATGGTAATATCTGATCCAACTATACTTTTAATAGCTACCCCAACAAGTATATACAATACGCTGCAGTAGAACAGAAGTAGTTTATCTTACCTCAAGCTCTGTTTTACTTTTCCTGGAGCTTCGTCTTATTGGATAGAAGTCGGTAACTTTTCGGTTCTGGGAGTTTTTCCCTCCTGCACTGTGGTGGAAAAACAACAAAGTATTACAAACATGAGTAAACATCACACATCACATGTTGTTTTTCCTCCTTCAAAAAGGCATCAATACTCTACTAGGACGTGCGTACATTCTTAGCGTGGACTTCTTTCCTTTGACCTTGAGGCGGACGCCTCTCCGCTGGAGGCTGTGGAGAGCGTTGCTGCTGTTGTTGTTGTTGTTGGCGGCGTGGAGGGGAGCGTGAGACAAGCCGTTACCCAGAGGCAGGGGGAGTTCGGCGGGGGAACGAAGGCAGGTCTGAGCGCAGTGGAGCTGCGGAGGCGACGGCTGTTCATCTGACCAGCAGGGTGAACACTGGCTGTAGCTGCTCTCCATCTCTGGGAAACCAGTCTGAGAGTCTTTTGGTGTAGCGCTGATGCTGTTTGTTCTCCTGCCTGGAAGGAAAAACTATTTGATCCTGGCGGTTCAGTCAAATCGTGTGTTTCTACTTCTTCTCACTGCTTACTGTTACATAATCTACTGAAATACTAAAATAAATAGAGGTCTGTTTGCTCACTCCTGTGGAGTGTTGACACAGTCTCCTCAGCTGGAGATCTGGCTGCTGAGCTGCTGAGCTGCTGCAGATATACTCACCGTCTCCCTGCCTCCGAGCATCATGCTGCTGGAAGCATATTGGAGAGCACCTTCCCTCCTGTGTCAGCTTGATTTCATCATGAACTGGTGATAACGACTTGGTGCAGCTTAAGACAGTGACTGAATGGCTATTGCATACAATCTCCTGTGAATGCAAAGAGAAAATGTATTAGTCAATAGTTCCTGCTAGCGGTTGACCGATACTGGATTTTTAAAGGCCGATGTGATAACGACAGTTTGGAGCAGGAAAAAGAGGATTAACGGGCTGATATCTTCTTTTCTTCTCGGCTACTTTTGCTTACTCCGTTTTTTTAGTAAATCAGTTTTTCGTCACTCCGAATTTAATCATTAATAAGAGAATATCCTGAAGTGTGATCTGATGGATTACCATTGGCATTCTCTGGATTATGACTGGACAGGGTTACTTCTATAGTGCGTCCCGTTACGTTGTTAAATGCCACTCTTACACACCATTAATGTTGGTGCATATTCTCGGGGTAAGGAGGATCTTAAAGGACCAGTGTGTAACAAATTGGTACAGTAAGTTAAAGTAACAGTGAATGATTTATTTTCCTCCCTGTCTGCCAGTCTTGTGTCGTGGACAAAGAGCTGATATTGTTGAGTAAATATTCGAGCTTGCGTCCCGGTGTGACTAGTGGCGGCTTCGCAGCCATCGGCCACTATCAGAGCCCAGTTCCGCCGATAAGGATAGTATGTAAAACACCTTATCGGCGCCGATTAATCGGTCTACCTCTAGTTCCTGCCATGTGTATATTTATTGACACCCTGTCTAAAGTTGGTACAGCAGCATGCTTCAATTTTCCGTAAAATAAATCAAGTACAACAGAACACAGAAGGTGAAACCACAAGAACAAAACAGACATATAATCAAGAAACGTAAATAAAGAAAAACAACAAGGACTTTCCAAAAAACAACAGACTGACAGATAAAACAAACTAAAGATATTATCTTTACTATCATGTGAAAGAAAAGCAGCAAATCCTCTCCATTTGCGAAGCAGGAAACAGAGAAGTTTGGGCATTTTTGCTTGAAATATGACCTGAAACTACTGCTACTACTACTACAGAAACTATTAAGACGGTTGCCTGTTAACTTTCTGACGATCTATTAATCAGTTTTAAGTATCGGCTCTCAATCAATCACACACACAAACACTAACTCATCAGAGGCTGATCCAGGTTTTTAAAGGCTTTTTGAGGAAGGAAAGACCTTAAACACGTTAGTTAGACCTCAAGGTTACACACGAGGTGTTTAGTAAACAGAAACTGTGTTTGTTTATGAGTAAACTCCACAGGGAATCCTTCAGTCAGGACGACTACCCCCGCTGAAGCTAAGCAGTAATTGACTCTACTCAGACGCAACCATGAATAGTCTGCACATAAAAGCAGACACATTCCTGTAGTGATACACAACCCTGACCCAACAAGGCAACCCAGATGCCTTCAGCAGAATGTTCTAAAGTAAAAGTTCTACTCATTGTGCAGTAAAACGATCCCTGTCTGTGTTTTACTACAATATATCTGATGTTTCTGGGTTAATATTACACAGTTTTAAACATAAACATTCTAAATGTGTCCCAGTTTATTTTCTGTTGCAGTGTATGTCAATAAAATCAGCTGACAGGAAGTAAACATGGACCCAGACTGTTGCCCAGCAACGCAATTCCGTTGAAATGCACTAAAACAGAGCGTTTTAGACAGAGGTTGAATACAGGTATATTCAGACAGACAGTATGAGGAAAATAAATGTTTTTTTGAACATTACAGAATATAAACATGTTCTAGTAGAAACACAAAATACAAGTAAGAACATGTAAATGAGCACTATATGGGACCTTCAAGAAGCAGGAGAAATTTCTCAACACATAAAAGGAAAACTTCAGTTAATCACAAACATTCAACACATTTGGAGACACACAGACTAACTCAAGCTGTCAGATAAATATAGTGGAGTAAGAATATAAAGTGCATATACTCAAGTACTTTAAAACTGTACTTAAAGGTCCCATATCATGCTCATTTTCAGGTTCATACTTGTATTTTGTGTTTCTACTAGAACATGTTTACATGCTGTAATGTTAAAAAAAAAACTTTATTTTACCTCATACTGTCGGCCTGAATAAGCCTGTATTCACCCTCTCTGTCTGAAACGCTCCGTTTTAGCGCATTTTGACGGAATTGCAACAGAATTGTGTTGCTAGGCAACAGCTTGGGTCCATGTGTACTTCCTGTCAGCCGATGACATTCACATACACTGCAACCAGGAAATAAACTGGGACACATTTAGAATGTTTACGCTTAAAACTGTGAAATAATCTAAATATTGTAGATTTGTGACATCACAAATTGACATAAATCCTGACAGCTTGTTTCAAACGCACAATTTCTGAATACGGGCTGTGTGTATTTCTGTGTATATATTGAGCGTTTTGATACTTTCACAGTATTTATATAGCACTTAAACCTGCTTTATAATATAAAACACATAAAAATCTCACTTTTTTTATAATATGGGACCTTTAAAGTGCAGTACTTGAGTGAAAGTAGTGGCCCAGCTCTGGTGTGGGTGGGGCCCTGAGGAGGGGACCATGCTGGCTCTCCACACCCACATCAACTCTCCTATCATCAGTCCCTTTAAACCCACCCACAGGCCTCCTGGCTCACTATATATATATATATATATATATATATATATATTATACATATATAAGCACATCATCAGCTGCTTTTAAAGCTATAAAACCCCATAAAAAAACACAAAAAGCATGTTTTATTGTGTCATCTAGTGTCAGAAATGCATGTTTACTGTCCTGATCTAGCACATGTGAAGCTAATGTTAGCATCAAAAGAGGCTCATTTGTAGCTACTGTAACTAACACACAGTCAACTAATAGCAGCTTATTCTATGCTGATTTTAATAGGAACATATTAGTGTTGTTCTCAGATAAAGAAGCTTTAATAATAGAGTTAATCTGGCTCTCCTTTCGGACACTTCGTCTCGGTGTTGATGCAAACTTACCTCGTTCATGTCAGGTTTGTTTTCGTGTCTGTGTCGGTTCTCTCGGTTGGAGGACAGATAACAGATGATTTTATCCTCCTGTTGGGAGGTAGATCTGTCCCTGCTGGTTCCTCAGAGTCCTCCCTGCTCTCCGGTCCTCTTGCAGCCCTCCACGGTGAGCCTGTGAGTCTGCTCTGCTCTCTTCTGTCTTCTGTTGTTGTTTAACTGCCAGCAGCTCAACCGATGCAGCCTCCACAGCTCAGCTCCGCCATCTTTCTTCTTCATGTTAATGATGGAGAAGACGAAGCGATGGCGACCCCTGCAGGCCGCCATAGGTACTGCGTTCATTAACATATTTAATTATTTACAATAAATAAAAAAAGCAAATTAAAATATAAATAAAAATGTATGTCACATTTTACCAATTCATTATTTTAATTTTATTTTCGTTATTTTTAATGGAATATTTATTTATTTATTTATGTATTTATGTTAACAGGATGTAGTAGTAGTAGTAGTGGTATATATA
>CAKAOI010050557.1:0-25478 GCA_916701655.1 Sebastiscus albofasciatus | reverse complement strand
ATATATATATATATATATATATATATATATATATATGTATATGTTTGTAAAAATAATATTCTATTGATGAATTTGATAAATAATTTCCAATAAGTAAATTTGAAAAAAAAGCAAATTAAAACATGAATATCAATTTATGTCAAATTTTATCAATTAATTATGACTACATTTATTTTTTATTATTTTATTTTGGTTACTTTTAATGGCATATTTATTTATTTATTGAGTCGTTCATGTATTTATTTATGTAAACAGGATGTAGTAGTAGTAGTAGTAGTAGTAGTAGTAGTATATATATATAATTTATGTCACATTTTATCAATTAATCATGACTACATTTATTTTTTATTATTTTATTTTGGTTACTTTTAATGGCATATTTATATATTTATTTATTTGTTGAGTCGTTTATGTATTTATTTATGTAAACAGGATGTAGTAGTAGTAGTGGTAAATATATATATAATAAATAGATATTTTTTTAAAAATTATCAAATGTGATGTTCTGTTATAAATTAAACTATCCATCAGTTTATACAAGTACTGTACAGCTGAAACAATTAGTCAATTAATCAATTAGGCAATTGACAGAAAATGAATTGGCGACTATTTTGATATTTTTATTTATATATTATATAATATTATGAATAGATATTTCTATTTTATTTTCATACTTTGAATACATTTTTGCTGTGAATACTTGCATACTTTCATGTATTTTATGTTAGGTCTTCAATGTATTTTTACAGTGTGGTGCAGCAGTTGTGGAATGTAGGTACATTTATTCAAGTACTATACTTAAGTACAATTTTGCTTGAGTGTTATATATATTATAAATAATAAATATTTATATTTAATTTTCATACTTTAAGTACATTTTTGCTGATAATACTTGCATACTTTTATGTATTTAAGTATGAAGTAGTAGTGAATACTTCCTTCACCACTTTATGCCATGCGTTATGGCTTTATGTCTTTATTTATGAAAGGGGGGGAAAGGAAGAGAACAACGAAGAAGAAGAAACTCTCTCCCTCACGTCACTTCCTGCCAGAGATCTCGCGGGATCACGTGACGTCGCATTTAGCTCGCTGACTCTTGCTTATGTTTTGCCGTTTTGTGCTAAACCTTTTAGAAAAATGCCAACTTTCTCGGTTTTCTCGGCGTATTGTGGCGGAGGAGGTTCTTCCCGCGGCTGCTGCTCGGAGCACCGTGTTTACCGACCACCGGTAGAAGAGTTTAACCGCGTTAAACACGGAGGAGGCCTCTCAACGGCTCCGTCACGTGACCCGCATGCGGCTCGAGCCGTTTGATAAAAAAAGATGGCGGAGAGCGCAGCGGAGCGGAGAGGACAACAAACCGCCGAACCGGAGACGAGCGGAGACAGCGGCAGATAAACACACAAGTAAGGTCCATTCAGCAGCGGGGGTTTGTTACACACAACCCTGATTTAATCATTAGTAAACTAACTAATTGGTGGTGCAGCTGGGGAGACTTTAAAGAGCGTGTTTTATGTTGATTTAGAGGGTTGTGAGAGAGATGCTAATGTTAGCTTAGCAACAGCAATGACACAGACAGCAACAACATCACAACAATGCGGGAGACAGGGAGATAAACACGGACACTGAGAGCTGGAGCTGGGGGTGGAACACAGGCTGGAGAAGGATATAGACTTTATGTTATTAAGATAGTGTTTAAACTTCATATTGGACATTTTATTAGCAACTACAATATATCAAGCTAGCTAAAACAAGCTAGCTTTGGATTGCACCTTATCAGCTACCTGTTTATTTACTATATATAACCGTCAACATCAACTGTTTACTTAATATGTTTATTTAATTTTCTACATACATATAAATGCACACATTTTACATTGAACATAAAAAATGCACACAAAAGTAGTAGTAGTAATTTATTTCTGTCCTTAAATAATAATTTCCATGAAGAATCAATAAATACAAATAAATAAATAACATTAATTAGTATAAAATTAATTCTATATTATATTTAATTTTTTCTATTCATTTAATTTTTCTATTTATTTAATTTTTCTATAATATTTAGTTTAGTGGAAGCTCCTATTTTGTGGCAGTTATTATCAATATCTATTTATCTTTAAAATACTCTTGCTGTAGGTGGAACACAGGCTGGAGAAGGATATAGACTTTATGTTATTAAGATAATGTTTAAACTTCATATTGGGCATTTTATTAGCAACTACAATATATCAAGCTAGCTAAAACAAGCTAGCTTTGGATTGCACCTTCATCATCAACCTGTTTATTTACTATAACTGTTATCATCAACTGTTTTAACCAATAAGTTTATTGAATCTTTACACATAATATATGACATATAAATGCTCACATTAAACAAAAAAAGGCACACAAAAGTAGTAGTAATATATTTCTGTCCTTAAATAATATTTTCCCACAAGAATACAGCTACAAATAAGTAACATTAATTGGTATCATATTAATTATATATTAATTTAATTTGTTCTATTCATTTCATTTTTTTCTATTCATTTCATTTTTTATTTATTTAATTTTTCTATCATTTTTTTTAGTTTAGTAAAAGCTCCTATTTTGTGGCAGTTATCTATATCTATTAATCTTTAAAATACTCTTGCTGTGGGTGGAATACAGGTTGGAGACATTTAAGACTTTATGTTATTAAGATGATGTTTAAACTTCATATTGGGCATTTTATTAGCAACTCTAACGTAACAAGCTAGCTAAAACAAGCTAGCTTTAGATTGCACCTTATCATCAACCTGTTTATTTATTTAGCAAATGTGTTTATTTAATTTTCTACATACATATAAATGCACACAAAAGTAGTAGTAGTAATTTATTTTTGTCCTTAAATAATAATTTCCATGAAGAATCAATAAATACAAATAAATAAATAATATTAATTAGTATAAAATTAATTATATATTATATTCATTTATTTTTTTCTATTCATTTTATTTTTTTCTAATCATTTAATTTTTTTTGTATTTAATTTTTTTCTATAATATTTTTTTAGTGTGGTGAAAGCTCCTATTTTGTGGCAGTTATCTATATCTATTAATCTTTAAAATACTCTTGCTGGGGGTGAAATACAGGCTGGAGACATTTTAGACTTTATGTTATTAAGATGATGTTTAAACTTCATATTGGGCATTTTATTAGCAACTACAATATATAAAGCTAGCTAAAACAAGGGGAAAACAAACATGTTTTCCCCTTGTTTTAGCTTTATATATTATATATCAATCCCAACTTTACTTGCTTGGTCTTGGTCTTGACTGTTTTGTTTTTTGACCAATCTGTTTATTGAATTTTCCACATAATGTAAAATAAAAACATACACTCTCACATTCAACATTGAACATAAAAGGCACACAGTAGTAGTAGTAATTTATTCATGATCAACTGTTTTTGTTAAATTTATATTAACCAGTTATATTTATAACACTAACCTGTTTACAACCTGTTGTTCATCTCTGGCATTGAGTACATTTGCACCTTACTGATCATTTGTATTGCTTATATGTATTGCACTCTTTTCACCACGTTGCTGAGCAACACCTAACATGTGATTACAGCTAACTGACATTAGTGAGCAACTTTCCTTTGGTGACCTTTAATAACACATAACGGTTATGAGCTTTCTTTCTTAAATTCATAGTTATTTGTACGGAGTCTGGTGTGCGTTAACTTGGGGCTTCAATGTCGTTTTATTGACTGTAATGAATGTGAAAGTGTGTGTTGAGTTAGCTCTCTGTTAGCACAGATAAGCCGTGTCACCCTGATGCAATCGGGACAGTTTAGCTGGTGCTAAATTAGCTAAACCGTAAATGTATCTGTGCTAAATAAAAAAAAGCATTGTCCTATTAAACATTAGAGGTGTTTATTTGTTTAAATAATACCGGTGGAGCTAACGAGGAGGGGGACGTTTAGAGTCAGAGGGACCCGGAAGTGGAGCGCACCAAAGCAGGACACTGCAAACACGTGTCTTGTTTTGGGTCACTTTGGAACAGGTCGTGCAGACGGTCGCTCCGAGAAATGGCTAACTCTCACTCTTCTATCGATACTATCGACCTGGAGTTGATTTAAATGTGTCGAGTCAGTGTTGGCTTTTAGTGTTTCACTTTCACTGTGTTTCGGCGTGTGCTGTAGGACGAGAAACAGCAAGGTGAGCATTGTAAATGGGTTGTAATGTGTTGCTCACATTTAGATTGAAATAGCTTGTGTGTTACAGTTGAACTACAGATGTTTGGTGTTTTTATACCGACTGTTTTAATGTAGTACAGGTTTGTTTTTTATGTGGAAACCGGGCTTTTAAAGTTTGATCCCATGTGAGCTAAACATGTGGGTCCTAATATCCCTTTTGTGATTTTTTTGGTTCCTGAATTTTTTTGTCACATTTCTGTGTTGTCTTTTTGTAAGCATGCATTCTACTGCAAGTAGATTTTTTTTAATGTATTTATTATTATTTATGTGTTCATGGTTGTTAGCCACGTCTGGTGTATCCAGTAGGTCAAAGGGAGATTATTCTTTTTGGCAATGTCCGAGGACACACACAGGACAAAAAGTAACTTCATGTGAGGACAAGCAAGCAGTGTAATCTCAACATTAAACTTTGAACTCTTAAGTCTTACATTATGTTGTGAAAAGTTTAAAGTTTGGTGAAAATAGCCTGATGTTTAAATATGCATTTAAAGTTAAAATTTTCTTAAAGCCATATATTTCTCTCCCTCTTTCTTAACGAGAGATTTTTTTTCGTGCTGCAGTGATTAATGAATTAGTTGTCAACTACTAAATTAATCGCCAACTATTTTGATAATCAATTAATCAGTTTGAGTCATTTTTTAAGGGAAAAAAAGGAAAAAAATTCTCTGATTCCAGCTTCTTAAATGTGAATATATTCTGGTTTATTTACTCCTCTATGACAGTAAACTGAATATATCGGAGTTGTGGACAAAACAAGATATTTGAAGACGTCATCTTGGGCTTTGGGAAACACTGATCCACATTTTATAGACCAAACAACTAATCGATTAATCAAGAAAATAATCAACAATTAAAAGAATTGTTAGTTGCTCCCCTAGATTTTTTTTACTATCACAATAAACTAAAGCTGTGAATGCTCATATTTTAGAGAGTGTACCCTGCAAATGTTTTACATTTTTCTTTAAATACAACATAAACATTTAATTGACAATCAAAATGTATGCCAATATATTTTGTGTACTCGATTAATCCACTAATTGCTTCACCGCCTAAACATTTTTGTTATGGTTTTATTATTGTTTTTATTAATGTATATATGCATTTGTCTTGCAGATGGATCCTGGACAGGATTTACTTCTCGCTGCCCTGAGTGAGAGTGGCATTTGTCCAAATGATATTGGCCTATTTGATGTTGATTCTCAGGATGTTGCACAGCCCTCTACAACCCAGCAAGTAAGACGATCTTTGTTCTGATGGAGTAGAAGTGATTTATTAAAGTTTTCATAACTAAATATTGTGATTTCTGGTCCTCTTCCAGTCTATCTCCATCAGTGCCCTGGACGTTGGTGTGGGGACAGAGTCAGTGGACGTTGTTCGAACTGAGCCTCCAGCTCCAGTCCCGATAGTTACTATCAGGGTGAGATTACAGAGCATTAAGTCCTCTTAATTAATTATTGAAGACATAATGTTATGTTGCAGCTGTTGTTTTGTTTCGTGCCATGTATTAAAATACATTTTTCCCTCTTCTCAATGTCTCCAACAGCACAAACCTCAGCCATCAACCACCACGTTTGTCTTAAATCAGCTGAATCAGTTGCCGTCACTAGGAGCTGCTGTGACCAAACAATCAGTTACAAACCCTATCAAACACACCATAACCGTCACCAAAGTGGTCCACGTCGCTAATTCAGCCCTGCGAGGATGTTCGACCCCCTCCTCCACAAATATTCCTCCTTCAGCGTCCACAGTAGTGCCTTCTAACAGAGATCAGGTACGCTTGTGGAAACAATGGGTAGGATACTCTCCCAATTCCACCAGACGTAACAACACAGAGAAAAGCATTTCTTTTAGTTATGCTCATCATGTATTTTCTTTTTTAGCAGATTCAGTTGAAAGACCTCCTTCGGACCGGCAATGTGAAGCGCTCCGGTCTGAAGGGCAACAGTCTGATGGAGCTTATGAGGCTAAAGCCTCCACCTAACATCGCTCCACCAGTCGCAACGGCAACAGCCACAGGTTATTTATCGTTTTTAAATGTTATTCAAATGTGCAATTTGATTTTTTTTTTTAACCCATTAGGGCAATATCTTTACAGTAATTATCCCCATTTGGAGAGGCTTATAAGATATTTAAAGGGGTTATAAGAATGAGTTCGTATGAAGCCCGAAGAACCAAAATAATGAGCTAAAAGCTGTAGAGTTTGGTGTCAACTCTTGATGATCTAAGGCCCTGTTCAGACCTGGTATTAACATGAGTCCTGGCTGATCCAATCACAAGTGGACAGCCCTAAGTGTTTAAGTGTGAACGCACTCAGGACACATTGAGATCCAATCACTCAGACCACATTCAGAGGTGGTCTGGGCCACATATGACCACATTCTTTTAGCAGTGTGTAGTGAATGTGTCCTAGACCACATTAAGGGCCGCCTAACCTACTCACTGATGTCCCACTGGGATCTGTGGGGCTCATCTGCCTCGCAGCATGGAAACGCCTTCTGTGCTCAACTGTATTTTGTCGGTATAACTCTATTTTATTAAAATATATCTTATTTATAGGCTACACATCTACGGACTCAGACTAGGCACACAAAGTGCATTATTATCATACTGTCTGTGTTTTCGTTCCGGTGATTTACACGGAGCTGACACCAGCCCGCTCTCTCCCGTCCCCGGCTCTCTGAAGCTCTGTGCTATGACCTTATACTTTGATGTTAATTAAATGTACCCAAATTAGCGAATATGTAGGATATTACTACTGACATACATGTGATATTACGTCACAACGTCTGCTGTATTAGCCGTGTGTTTACTACTACTACTTGCCATCTTTGTTTAGTCAGAGCAAAACACTTTCTCTGTTTACCCCTCGGTAAAAGAGGAAAAATCTACTACAGAATAAAGAGAAAATTATGGCTGATTGTGTAAAATTAGAATACAAATTCACCCGTGTGTTTGGCATTTTTGCATGAAAAACATAGTTACCAACAGCCAATTAATTTTCTGTTGAACATTTGTCGATACTTGAACTGTGAACGTGATACCTCTGGTCTCTGTTGTTGTTTCAGGTGAAATGAACAATGGGATCAAGAAGGAAGTATCGGCTAAAGATGCTGCCAGGATCTGGATTCACGACGACATTAAAGTGCAAGCCTTCTCGCATTCTCTGGTAAGTATTATAATTATTGATTTTTGTAGAAAGCTGTTGAATGCTGCCAAATGTGTGTTGGCATACTAAAGGCGCTATTGGCAAGTTGGTATTTATGGTTGTGGCAATGTGTGTTGACAGAAAATCCCAGGGATGAAGGAGGAGGATGAGCCTGAGGAGGAAGAGGAAGACGAGTTGGGTCATGCAGAGACTTATGCAGAGTACATGCCAATGAAATGTAAGTGTTGGATTACAGGGTCATTATTAGATTGCAGAATAGTTTGTTTCCTAATCTCATCAAGCCGCACCTCTATTTGACAACCATAAAGGCCTGGAAAACGGCATGTCATGGTAAGTATATGGAACAGTGAGGTGTAGCCATACTTGTCTATGAGGCCTACATTTACTGTGCAGTATTCGCCCAGTGAGTCTAATGAAAATGGGCTGGACTGAGTGATAATAGCAGCAGTGCACTGTACCACTCTTGATCAATGGCACTCAGTCAGATCAAACAAGAATACATCCTGCCGTTGTTGCTGACCAGTCGGTTTGTCAATGCAGTGAAGATCGGCCAGCGGCATCCTGATCCTGTGGTGGAGACCAGCTCCCTGTCCAGCGTCAACCCTCCAGATGTTTGGTACCGACTGTCCATCTCAGAGGAAGTCATCGATCGAGGCTGCCTGTCTGCTCTGCAGCTGGAGGCGATAACATACGCAGCTCAGGTAAGCACTGCGGATTTTATGAACATTAATATTCGATGACAACCTTTTTTCACAACGAGAAACATAATTTAAAAGCAGCCTTTGGAAATTAAAACTATAATGAAATGTATTCAGGGTTCGTAAAAAGTCTTGAATATTTGGATATTAGTTTTAACTGTTATGTTTTCAAGGTAAAGAATATGCTTTAATCTGAAAATACTCCTTGAAAAATGCTCGATTTTCAACATAACCTGGTGTTGTGTGTCTACACAATCAGTCATGTAAACCAAAATGACTTTTAATATTTGAAATGACACAATCCGTCATCATATTATATATAGTGCTGTCAATCGATTTTAAATATTTAATCGCATGATTGTTCATAGATTATATTGATTGATCTCATTTTTATCTGCTCAAAATGTACCTTAAAGGGAGATTTGTCAAGTATTTAATACTCTTATCAACATGGGAGTGGGCAAACATGCTGCTTTATGCAAATTTATGTATATATTTATTATTGGAAATCAATTAACAACACAAAACAATGACAAATATTAACAGGAAATAACAGAAAATATTCACATTAAGATGCTGAAATCAGAATTTTTAATTTAATCTCAAACTGATTAATCTATCTATCTATCTATCTATCTAATCAATTATCAAAATAGTTGGCGATTAATTTAATAGTTGAGAACTAATTGATCTAATTGAGCAATCAATAATTGATTGCTTCCTCTCTACAAATGACTGAAATGCAACTAAAATACATTTTCATCAAAAGAGTGAAACTCAAAATTAAACTGCAGGTACACACTTGACGTGTCTCTTTTTTTAAACGTGGTTTTGTGAGACTCAACTTCCTTTGAAAGGCAGAATTGTTTCGTTTTAATTTGGTATTTCTGGTCCCTGTGAACAGCAACATGAGACATTCCTCCCCAACGGTGACCGAGCTGCCTATCTGATTGGAGATGGAGCCGGTGTGGGGAAAGGCCGGACCATCGCAGGGATCATTTATGAGAATTACCTTTTAGGCAGGAAGAGATCACTTTGGTAAATACCCAGAGTCCTTGACATCATATTTAACACAGGGAAGCACATTTCAAATAACTGTAATGCCAACAGAATTACTTCCTCTTAAATATTCCTCTCTTTTGTTCAGGTTTAGTGTCTCAAACGACTTGAAGTATGACGCTGAACGGGATTTAAGGGACATAGGAGCCAAAAACATCCAGGTTCACTCACTCAACAAGGTAAGATGGATGGATGAAAACTGACATTATGAAGCCAGGAAACACTTCTGACTAAGTTTGACTCAATTACATGTTTATATTTTCAGTTCAAATATGGGAAAATCTCCTCAAAACACAACGGGAGCGTGAAGAAAGGTGTGATATTCGCCACCTACTCTTCGTTGATAGGAGAGAGCCAATCAGGAGGGAAGTACAAGACCAGATTTCAGCAGCTTCTCCACTGGTGTGGGGAGGACTTTGACGGAGTTGTATCCTTTTTCAAGTGGCCTTCAGTTAGTAGAAGAAATGTTATTCTCTTTTTTTCCTCACCAAAATTAGTGCGTATATGCAGGTTTTCTTAAACACTCCTTCCTCATTGCCAGTAGACGAGTAGTCTTTCTGTTTTTTTTCACGTTCTACGTCAGGAATGCGCTGGAAAACAGGGTCAGTAAACGGTAAAAACGTTACGGTGGTTACTTCTTTTTTTTACATCTGTTACTTATTCAGTCTCTCTTTCAAACTCTCAAACCAGAGTTGCTTTTTGAGCTGTCAGTTTTGAATGAAGTGCGTTTCGATGATCAGTGAGGTCAAATTACAGTTTCTGTCAATGGAGTCTGGTGACTTTGAGGAGCGCATATAACAGCTGTTTCTTTTCACATCTAACTCTGCGAATTAAGGGTTTATTTTGATCAAACCAGGGTTGGTGATTGTTAGAACAATGGAAAGACTTTTGATGAGTTTTAGTTTGTCTGTTCTTTGAATGAAGCGTGTTTTATGACAATCAGCGAGGTGAAACGACTGTTGTCTGGTGGCTTTGAGGAGCGCATATTAATTGTATGTTTTGCATGTTAATGAATTATAATAATCGTCCAAATGCCTGTTGGTTTTATTTATTATATATTCACTTCAACGAGCGAAGATTTGCATGTCAACCCGGATGTTTCCATCACTGCCGATCGGAGTTGGAGCCGATTAAATATCCGTGACTACTGCAGAGTTATTTGTCCCGACTGAATGCCGTAACCTTTCCCACTGAAGACAAAAGCCAGATGTTTGTGTCGTGGGAAAGGAGGTGTTATTTCTTCTTCATGCATTAAATTTAAACAAGATTGTTGTAGGCTGTTTTTAGAAATGTGATGAGTTTCCTTAACCAGATGTCTTTTTAGATTGTGTATGACGAGTGTCACAAAGCCAAAAACGTGTGTCCAATTGGATCGTCCAAACCTACAAAAACTGGACTCGCAGTGTTGGAACTGCAGAACAAACTCCCCAAGGCTCGGGTTGTGTATGCAAGTGCTACAGGTTAGTAGACGGAAGCAGATTAAATTTGCTTTTTGAATGGATTGGCAGTCTAAACACTCTCTCTACTTTTTTTAATTAGGTGCCTCTGAACCACGAAATATGGCCTATATGAATCGTCTGGGCATCTGGGGACATAAAACACCTTTCAGAGAATTTGGCAACTTTATCCAAGCTGTTGAGCGCAGGTATGTTTCTCTCTTTTTGCAGGTGACAAAACAGATGTGACAGGTGTTGTGTAATAAATGTCCTAACATGTACGTTTTTATGCATTTTCGCAATTTTAGAGGTGTTGGCGCCATGGAGATAGTCGCCATGGACATGAAACTGAGAGGGATGTACATTGCACGGCAGTTGAGTTTTACAGGTGTCACTTTTAAGATTGAGGAGGTTCCCCTGACTCAGCAATACATCCACATGTACAACAAATCTGTGAGGCTGGTAAGCACATAACAATAGAAGTGTACATTTTAAGCATATTGGTGTGATTCTTTTTATTTGTCCCCGCAGTTAATAACTAGATTTCATTATGCTTCTCCCAGTGGGTGAGCGCACGTGAGAAGTTCCAGCAGGCAGCGAACCTGATGGACGCGGAGCAGCGCATGAAGAAGTCCATGTGGGGCCAGTTCTGGTCGGCTCACCAGAGGTTCTTCAAGTACCTCTGCATTGCCTCCAAAGTCCGCCGAGTGGTTCAGCTGGCCAGAGAGGAGGTCCAAAACGGAAAGGTGAGACTACTCTTGAAACATAACAGTACGTATGCTGCACAATTAAAGAACCAGTGTGTAACAATGAGGGGGATCTAACACAAGATTGAGGCCAGGAAAACTTAGGGAACTTTAAAAACATTACAGAGGCTACGACTTATTACAAGTCAGCCAAAGATGCGATGGTCAACACTGCAAAACAAGAGACAAAAGCTACCTGATGCGTTCCTGAATCTCTAACGTTATATTTCCTCTGCAGTGTGTGGTGATCGGTCTTCAGTCCACTGGAGAAGCGAGAACACTCGAAGCCTTGGAGGAAGGAGGAGGAGAGCTCAACGACTTTGTGTCAACTGCAAAGTACGGACCGACTAAAGACGATTTTTCTCACACAATTTGAAACAGCATAACGTGCTGAATGTACGTCACTATAATGAAATGTTTATTGTTGTAGAGGTGTGCTGCAGTCCCTGATTGAGAAGCACTTTCCAGCTCCTGACAGACAGAAGCTTTACAGCCTGCTGGGTATCGACCTCTCGGCTAAGAAGACGCCCTCTCCCAGTGAAACTGCAGCACCACCAGAAAAGAAGGGCAAGAAAAGGAAAGGTAAGAAAGATTTTAAGCAAATTCTGTATTCATGCTGGATCGAACGAGACTCCCTTGAGAAAGACTTGGCTAGACACAACAACAAACAGACCAAATCAAGTGAAGGTTGTGTCACGATTCTTGTGAACAGAATCATTTGCTTTTCAGAAAGGTTTAATATTTGTGTCCATCATTCTCTGATCATCTCTCCAGGTTCAGATGTCAAAAAGAAGCAGAAAAAGAAGCCTCGCAAGCACGGCGGTCTGTCGGGTACCAGCTCGGAGGAGAACCAGTCGGAGGAGTCGGACAGAGAGTCGGACAGAGAGTCGGGTAAAGATAGCGACGACAGCTTCAAGTCGGTCAGCTCAGGGGACGAAGACGACGATTTCAACCCATTCAGAGACGAGTCTGATGACGACGGGGAAGATGGTGAGACTTCTCAGGAAGGTCGTGGAATTAAGATATATTTATATATCCAGCTCAGTGCTTACATGAAACCTTTATGCTTTGTTGCTTTAGATCCGTGGCTCATCAGAAAGGAACCAAAGAAAGGGAAAGAGAAGAAGAAGAAAAAGAGAAGGAGGAGTATTGATCCAGACTCCATTCAAAGTGCCTTGTTAGCCTCTGGGCTGGGCTCCACCAGGCCTGCTTTCACTGCCCCCGTCATCCCCCCCAGCGCCCCTGCCATAGGTAAGCACAACACCACACTGCAAAGGAGGATTACATCACTCCGGTTCAGCCTTCTGAGGGTTAATGAACGCCTTGTTTTTACTTCTCCTTAAGTCAAGGCAGAGAGTCAGGACAGCGTCCTAACAAGTCAGGACGCAGTGGAACATGCCCAGAAAATGAAGAGAGATCTGTTGGACAAACTTGAGGATCTAGCTGAGAATCTACCTCCCAACACTCTGGACGAGCTCATAGATGAGCTGGGAGGACCCGACAACGTAGCTGAGGTATGAACATGTTGTTGTTTGTTTTTTAAAGCCGGATTAGTATTTGGTTTCTATCTTAACTCCCTTCTCTGTTTCTTCAACTGTGCTACAGATGACCGGACGCAAAGGTCGAGTGGTCAGCAACGACGACGGCAGCATCACGTACGAATCTCGCTCTGAGCTGGACGTCCCGGTGGAAATCCTCAATCTCACAGAGAAGCAGAGGTTCATGGATGGAGAGAAGGTAAAGGCAACGTTAGTGTGAAAATGGGGACAAGGCTTTTTAACCAAACATGTAACTCAGAAGGTATAAGAGGTTTGGTGTTCTATTTTATCTTTTCGTTTCTTCATTGGAGAAACCAGCAAGAGTACGCTAGATTTTAAAATAATCCAACCTAAAAACCCAGCCCAGTGTTGCCAACTCTTCTCCAATGAAAGTAGCTAGCAGCAGCACTAGCTCCAAAAAAGTCTTTAAAATCACGTTGGCAACACTGACAGTCCGTCCCCTCAGGCCTCCCTCCAAAGACCCTACCGCAAAATGATCGTAATGAACATAAACGGTGAACATGTCTATTGTTAGTACTCACAGCTGTCAAGCTAGCAGCTTGTGGAAGACTCCACTGATGTGCCGGTAGCCCGTCCAATCATTTTATTTGGGTCAAATTAAATGATTGGACCTACATAATTTGTCTTATTTAACATTGCACATTGCATTTAACATTGATGCTGAAATGATGTTTCATGCAGCCCTATTATCTACCATCAAAAACTCCTGGGGTTGGTCTGCTTTGCTTTCACACAACAAATAACCGCCAGAGAGAGTCTGCTGGGCAGCAGCTTTTCAGCTGGTCGTAGTCCGGTTGTTTAGTTCCACCCCAGAGATTGATTGACAGTTTTCACACCAGCGCAAATGAAGCAACACCAGAGTTTGTTTGAACTGCACAAAACCGGTTCAGTGTGAAAAGCACCTTTTAGTTGTGACAAACCTGTTTACTGTACTCCCCCAGTTTTAAATGTTTTTTTTAAATTTGGGACCAGAGTGATTTAATTAGCTTGTGGTTGATCGTAAACCTTGACCAGTAGTGACGGACATAAATAAACAATGCTAATTCCATTATTTGTATGTGAAAAGTAATATTAATTGTCTTTCTTTTCAACCAGAACATAGCCATCATCTCGGAAGCTGCCAGCTCAGGTATTTCCCTGCAGGCCGATCGTCGAGTGAAGAACCAGCGGCGGAGAGTCCACATGACGCTGGAGCTGCCGTGGAGCGCCGACAGAGCGATACAGCAGTTCGGTCAGTAGATATTAACCTCACTGTGAAGGCACAACCAACACTAAAGCCAGTTATTCACAATTAATCCTCTTGTACTCAACAAAGGGACAGTTTTGGCTTGAAAGTAATAAATATGAAATGACAATGTGGTTCAAAATGTACCAAATGTTCTGCTCTGTTTGTTTGGACTCAGGGAGAACTCACCGGTCGAACCAGGTCACAGCTCCAGAATACGTCTTCCTCATATCGGAGCTGGCAGGAGAGCAGAGATTTGCATCCATCGTGGCCAAAAGACTAGAAAGCCTGGTAAGGACCAATCGAATGTATAATGACGAATATCCGTACTTGAAGGAAGTTTAACCCTTTAAAAACAGACCGTTGTTTGCATGATGCTGTTGAAATCGATCTATAATAAGAACCATAATAGCTAGAGCATTCATTCTGTTTGCAGCAGAAAGCTAAGGCTTCGGTCTTTGGTATCATCATGTTGTACGCTCATGATGACGTCATTATCTTCCATCACGTGCGGATCATAACGAAGCAATCAAAGCGTCTTTGCACTTTCAAAAACTATAAAATGTGCATAGTTCAAAATAACTTATGGAGTGTTGAGACATATTTTGTTCATGTTTCTATTTAGAAATCTTTTGGATCAATATGTTTTGTGTGTTTCTGAAAAAACATGTCAGATTTTTTAATTTTTTTATTATTATGTATGACAGCATTTCAATACTTTTATCAGTTATTATAGTTTGTTGGCTTACATAACCTTTTAGCTTAGGTTGTACAGATTTTAGAGATAATACGCATTTGAAGATACTCCAAGAAATGACATCACAATGAACAAAAATCAAAGGACGTTTATCATCAACTGAAGAATGTATTAAATCTTTGTGACAGGGCGCTCTCACCCACGGAGACAGAAGAGCAACAGAAACTCGAGATCTCAGCAGGTTTAACTTTGACAACAAAGTAAGTAAACACATCAAGCATTCGTCTCAGAGAAGTTCTCATCGTTGTCTTTATCTATCAGAGACTCACTCACGTTTATCTTCACTACAGTACGGCAGAAGCGCTCTGGAGATCGTGATGAAGTCGATCGTAAAGCTCGACTCTCCGTTAGTGTCTCCACCATCTCACTTTAAAGGAGATTTCTTCAAAGGTATTTATTTATTTACCTTTCAGTGAATATTCACACAATGTGTTGTTTGCTGTACAACTGGTTCACCCGGTAGATGTCTGTCTTTAATTATTGCATGATTTCTGTATCTTATTTCTTAATCATTTAATGTTTTCCTTCCGTAGAAATTCAAAGTGGATTAATAGGTGTGGGCCTCATAAATCTGGAGGACAGATCTGGCACAATGTCACTGGACAAAGGTGATTATAAAATTGTTAAAAGGAACGACATCACAACTATTGTCGCTGTTAAACGTGACGTGTGATGCATGATACTCTGTTACTGCTGCAGACTACAACAACATGGGGAAGTTCCTGAACCGTATTTTGGGCATGGAGGTCCAGCAGCAGAACGCCTTGTTCCAGTACTTCTCCGACACGTTGGCTGCAGTTATTCAGGAAGCCAAGAAGAACGGCAGATACGACATGGGCATTCTGGGTAAGATGGTCATCATCACGCTTTGTTTCAGCATTCAACCGCTGTCGCAAACACAGAAGCAAAACTGGGGCAGGAGGCATTTTACTATGTTGAATTATTCAAAGCGTTTTTTCCTCTATGAAGAAATCAGTTGAGTCATAATCATCTGTCTGCCGTGAAGGTTGTATTTCAGCAAGTCAAACTCACTCTCTTCCTGTCTCTTCTCTGTTAGATCTGGGCTCTGGGGATGAGAAGGTGAAGAAGGTGGACTGCAGGAAGTTCCTCACGCCGGGCTACACCACGTCAGGACACGTGGAACTCTACACCGTATGTTCATATTTATAATGTATTTATTTTGACCTCCCTCCCCTCTTAAAGGTGCAGTGTGTAATACGATGGAAACTGCTTACAGTGATCACATCTGTCCGGGTCAAATTAATCACTATAAGCAGATGATTTTTTGTTGTTGTTGCATCATTAATACAAAGTAATGAAACGAACCGCTTCGCTATTTACTGGTCCGCTGCCAAATAGACGAGCCCCCAGGGCAGCTCTACTTCTTGGTCCTCTCATGTTGGACTGACGGGACGCTACAAGTGGTATTACAAGACAGGACGAGCCAGGGTTAGCTGGTTAGCACGCTCATTGCAGTAGATATCTCTGCAACACAATACACAGACGTCTTTGACATAACTTCTGTTATACAATCTGTTGGAATTAATGTTTTAAACAAAACTTCTGGCCAGATCTTACACACACTGCCCCATTAAGAATATGGTTAGATCCCAGAAACATGACCTGACTTTGTATCTGTGTGTGTCTTTTCACAGGTGGGTGTGGAGAGGGGGATGTCGTGGGAGGAAGCCACGCACGCTTGGGCCGATCAGAACGGAGCAGATGATGGTTTCTATGTTCAGGTACGAGACGGTTGAGGACGATTCTCTCTTAAAAATGACGTCAATATTTCTTATTTATTGACAAAGCTCCTCCACAAACACAGAAGACGTCATACGGCTGTTTATTCAGTACAACGTGTGTTTTCGTTTTCAGACGAGGAACAACAAGAAAACAGCCATACTGGTGAAAGAGGTGAACGCCAAGAAGAGGCTCTTCCTGGTTTACAGGCCGAACACGGGCAGACAGGTCAAACTGGAGACGTACACAGACATCAAGAAGAAGTTTAAAAAGGTCTCACTACATTCCTTTTATTCATATTTCTATGAGAAGAACTCTTAATGTTTTACGTGGGGATTTGATTTTATTGTTTTGTCCTGTTAGGTTTTGTCAGAAGACGCCAAGCAGCACTGGATGGACCAGTACAAGTCGTCAGCAAAGATCTGCTCTCATGCATATTGGTATGTGCACTTTAGATCTGTTAAACTACAGTGACCAGCTTTTATAGGGAATTATTTTATCTTTTTTAAAAATAAAACTACATATTTGTGATCCGTTTTTCTATAGATTTACATCTTCGATTATTTTCATTGTCGATTAATCTGTTTTTTTTTCTTTTTGTGTGTTCCTCTGCCCACAGGCGAGGTAACTGTAAGAAGGCGTCGGTGGGTCTTCAGTGTGAAGTCGGTCTGCGGTGTCGGACGTACTACGTTCTGTGTGGCTCGGTTCTCAGTGTGTGGAACGAGCTGGAGGAAGTGCTCACCCCGGTCAGTGGAACCAATGTGAAGGTGCAGATCGTCCGCCTCAGAACGGAAGACGGACAGAGGATAGTCGGTGAGTCGAAGGACTGATACTTGTAAAGGATTGGTTCCGACATTTTGGGAAATATGATGAGAAAATTACCTCATTGTTGTCCCCTTTTAAAGACACAAAGCCACATTGAACGCCCTCCATTGTTCCATATCTGAGGCAACATGTTCAGGGTATCTGGAGGGCTTAAAATCTCAGCATTCAATTCAGTTTCCTCAAAGAAAGAGACTTTAAAAGGTTTCAAGAGTCTTTCATTTACAAAAGTCTGAGTTATTAGATACGTAGGATAAGTAGGCGGTGTTATTTTAGTTTTTGTTTCAGATTGCTGGTGACATTATACACCTATCAACTAAAAGTGGGAATGTTTTAACAGCAAATTAAATGCACAGGAGGGTTTTTTTTGTAGCGTTTCAGTCAGCACTTTCCGATTAGGAGCTGTATTCTTAAAGCTTCCTAGTACAAAGAGTTGCTCCTAGTGACGAAATTCGTTTTCTAAGAATTTCCCCTTACAGTTAAGACTAGATCCTATTAAAGATAAAGGTTATTCACAAAGCATCTTAGCCCTTGAGAGAAGCTCCTAAGGTTAGCAGTAGAGAGGAGGACTTTTAAACGGCTTAAGAGTTTGTTAAGCAGAGGAGAAAATGGTCTTTTTGATGTTTTTTGGTAGATTTACGTGCCAACCAATGCTGCTACTTTTAATTTTTCTCCCGTAAATATCAATAGATTAACTACAATTGCCAGCATGGTAAATCAATGTAAGCAAATAAATATAACAACTATCACTACTGCATGATTAAGTAGGGTCCTTTTAAATTATGATTTACAATTTGTTCAACAGAGATGTTCATTAAATAAAATAATATTCATAATTAAGCGTGATTTATGCTTGCTGCATCTGCGAGGGTCGTGAGTGTCCATACAGTGACGTCACACAGTCAGACACTTTCTAACTACGTGGAAGCAGATGGATGGAGAAGATAGAGAACTTTGAGAATGTCTGTCTGCAAGGAAAAAGCCAAAATGTCAAACCCTTTCCTTTTTTAATATAAATGTCAACATCATTGGTCTCATATTTAATTCTCAACCTTTTCTTTCTTTCTTTCTTTCTTTCTTTCTTTCTTTCTTTCTCAGGACTGATCATTCCAGCGAACTGCGTGTCTCCATTAAGCAACAAGCTCTCGACGTCGGACCAGTGTCAGCAGCTCGCTGTGCAGGAGCTGCAGAAACGGCAGCAGCTCCACCCCCAAAGCCTCCTTCATGCACCCAACACATAGTAGTCTGGGGTTGGACCACGTTAAAGCCCGTCTCCACCCCTCGAGTCCACGTCCCGGTCTAAAGGGATCTGAGTCTCTATCTCTGCACTGCAGGCTCCAGGACCGCTGTCCCTCGTTCTGCACCCTCACGCCCCCCCACCCTTCCATTATCTCCGAGGGTCAGAGGTGTCACACCGAGCTGTGACGATTCTCAGATGTAAAGTGGTTGTACAGAGAAAGGATTTCAGGGTTTTTCGTTTTGTTATTTTTAAATCTCCAGAGACTCTTGTTTTCACCTAGAGAGATTTTGATGGGTGATGTTTTGTCCTCTGACATTCAGAGTGAAAAGATTTGTGATATATTGATAGAGACCGAGTTGAATCCTCGAGGGCACGTTGGCCTGAGTTGTCCACTCCTCACCCTCGCTTTAAGACGTTCAGTCCGGACTACCTGGTATGAAGCAAAGACTTCTTCTTGGTTCAGACCAAAGGTGGATGAGACGAAGACCTTTATGTCTCTGAAAGTCTGATTTAAAAAAAAAAAAAGAAAAGAAATGGGCATTTAATGCTAAACTACTGTCAGTTTATCGCTCCTCAGACACGATCCAGCACTGATCCAGAGAGAGAATTAGTTGTTTAAAGTAGGAAAAGTGATGCAGAACATTAGTCCAGTTAATGACAGGATTTTCAAGAGTATCGGTAGCCGTATTCGCTCGTTAGACGACAAAACAAAATGTCGTTATTGTCAGAATCCACTTGCATCGTAATCACAGATCAGTTTGTTTTGCTCATAAGTCTCAAATTTCCTTGTTTTGTTTTGTTTCAATAATTTTGTTCCTCTTTCTCCATATTGTACCATTAAAGGAAAGGTTCACAATCATTAAAGTCTGTCTTAAAACAACATTTAAAACAGGTTTTCCTCCTGTTCATACTGGACATTAAGAGATCCCGTCCTAATACGCTCGCCGCTCGCACATCGGCACTCAAGCATCTTGTGTGAACTGCTCATCGAGGCCTCGAACACATTCCAGATATCTAGCATGCTAAATATCTGGACCTGTCGAGCGATGAGCACGCAAGACCCGGGTTGAGGGGAAACATTTGCAACACTGAGCAAAGTTGTTGTTGCACCTAGAGGAGTAAATAAGAAAAAAGAGTGTGGAAACAGAATATTCTGTGAGCACATGTGCCAACAACATCAGCGATGTGTCTCGTATACGGTTGCACGTTATTTATGATGTGTATTCATGACAAAACGTAGGTTGGAGACCTCATCGGGGATTCACATTAACTACAGATACACTTATGCACATAAAGGACTGTGCATTTTCTCCCCCATCACTTCTATTGAAAGCATTTTAGAAATCCTTTAATAGCTAGTATGAACAAGAGGAATCATAACCCGACTGTTGTTTTAAGACTGACTTGAAAAAATGGTGAACTTTTCCTTTAACAGCCAGTTTGTCAAATGTGCCTTTGTATCTGTACAAAAAGCTTCTGCAGACAAAACACTAACGGGAGAAGTATTTGGTTATTTCAGCTGGTCTGGTGGTTTTTATTTATAGTGCATGAAGGTAAGAAAATGTTTCCCAAAGATAATATTGAAACAGCAAAAAATGTGAGGAATGAGTAAAGTTTGTTATCAGCAAACCAGACGTTGTTTTCTTCAAATAACTTCTATCAACACAAATGAACTCTGACTTAGCAGAAAGTTTTCAAATGGTTTATAACACATTATAATAATGAAGTCATAAGCAGATAGTTCTCCTATGTAGATATGTTTTATTACTATATTATCATTAATTGTCTGTTTATATAGCAGCATCCAGTAATGGGAGCCCACAGGAGGAGTTATAGCTGCTGATAAATACATTAATAAACACACTTAGGGCTGCAACTACCCATTCATTCCATTATTAATTAATCTGATAATTGTTTTGTCTATAAAACAACTTCACAGAGCCAAACATGACGTCTTCAAATGTCTTGTTTTATTCAACCAAAAGTCCAAATACCCCAAAAATATATATGACAAAGAAAAGCAGGGCAGCTTCTCATGTTAGAGGCTGTAATCTATCAGAGAATATTGGATTTATTTCACTATTTCTGCTTGAAAAATGACCAAAAGGAGTAATTGACTATCAAAATAGTTGTCCGTTATTTTTCTGTTGATTGTTTTTCACTCCATATCTGCTTGCAACTACATTATAATGTGTTACAAATCATTTATTAAATGTTTATGTGCTGCTTATACGTGTTAAATAGGGTGAATTTCTGTTTTCGTTGAGCCGTAGTGCTCCCTTATCCCCTTCTATTTCTTGTTTTTCTAGTTTGTGTTGCAGGTTGAAACCACCTTTGGTCTTTACCTGGACTTGTGTCTCAGTAGAAACATGTCTGGTGTGATGTCAGTGATACCTGGCTGGACAGGAAATACATTAACAGAAACATAATATTCAGTAAAGCTGCCAAGGAAATGTGAGAAATGTGAAATCCTAAAAATCACTTTTTGATTTTTCAAAAAGAGCGGCACTGTGCTCTGCTCACATGCCTTTATTTTGTTGACTGTTTTTTTTTTTTTTAAATGGACTTCTGCTCAGGGGTTAAACTCACACAAAGACCCTCTTTGGAAAACAAAACAAAGAAAATGTTTTAAGTTTTACAAAGTATCTGAAATGCATGACTCAAAATGCTCCTCGGACACCTCTACTCAGTAATGTTGCTCTGTGGTTAGCTGTGTTTACGGCTCGTATCTTTCAAAACACGTCTCTGATGTTGTGGTCACACCAAGAGCGAAGCAAGTTTTTACGAGTCGCGCGAGTTGGACCTCCGGTTTCATTTGTCTTCACAGATACCAACAACTTTTTTTTCCCCCTCTGTCAACCATGGAAGAAATAACCACTGTTGCTGCTTTGTACATGTGGAAGTCACAGACATGTCAGAAAACCAAACGCCAATGTGTCTAGATTCGTAACATCACCCGGCGGCGAGCTATATTCACACACAGTGGCATTGCACTGACTCTATCTAGCAAGCCCCATGTCGCTACTGCGGTATGAACCCAAATTAAACATTGATTTAATTGGAATAAATGGATCCAAAAGATGCCGAAATAACTACATAACGATGCTGACTTGTAAAAAGTCTGAATTCGTGCTTTGTCAGGTCTGTCCGCAAGACGACAAGCAAACAACTTTATAAAATGTTTGCTATTTTTAATGGAGTTTGGATCGTTCAGTGCTAGGCTGTGCAGCTGCTCCATCAACACTCAACATAACGTCTTCTAGGCATAAATACAGCAGCAACGTTGTTGTAAACATATCAAAAGGATGCCGAAATAACAGGTCCGCAAGACGACAAACAAACAACTTTTAAAATGCTTGTTTTCTGAATGGAGTTTGGATCGATCACTGCCAGGCTATGCAGCTGCTCCATCAACGCTCAAGATAAAGTCATCTAGGCATAAATACGGCAGCGACGGATCAAAAGTATGTCAAAATAACAACATAATGAAAGTGTAAAAAGTTTGAATTCATGCTTTGTCAAGTCTGTCTGCAAGACGACAAGCGAACAACTTTTAAAATGTTTGTTTTTTGAATGGAGTTAGGTTCAACCACTGCCAGGCTTTGCAGCTGCTCCATCAACGCTCAAGATAGAGTCATCTAGGCATAAATACAGCAGTGACGTTGTTGTAAATGGATCAAAAGTGAAGCCGAAATAACAACATAATGATGCCGAAGCATAAAAAGTATGAATTCATGCTTTGTCAAGTCTGTCCGCAAGACGACAAGCAAACAACTCTTAAATTGCTCGTTTTTTGAATGGAGTTTGGTTCAATCACTGCCAGGCTATGCAGCTGCTCCATCGCTACTGAACATAACATCATCTAGGCATAAATACGGCAGCGACGTTGTTGTAAACGGATCAAAAGTGAAGCCGAAATAACTACATAATGATGCCGATTTGTAAAAAGTCTGAATTCATGCTTTGTCAGGTCTCGCCGCAAGACGACACGCAAACAACTCTTAAATTGCTCATTTTTTGAATGGAGTTTGGTTCAATCACTGCCAGGCTACGCAGCTGCTCCATCAACGCTCAAGATAAAGTCATCTAGGCATAAATACGGCAGCGACGTTGTTGTTTCTACCATAGACAGTTTGGCCTGCTCTCTGTACAGATATGATGTACTATCGTAGCTTCCTTCTTCATGTTTCTCACTCAAGTTGAAATAGTTCAACTCCTGCGTTGCCCAGCACAAATTCGCCTCTTTGCATTGACTTTGTATGTAATTTGCGCCGCGCGAAAAGTTGTCTTCGCTCTTGGTGTGACCGCACCATCACTCCTCTGCTGTCTTGAGCCCAGTTGTGATTAAAATGGATGATTGCTTCTCTCCTGTTGACTCCTCTGTCCTCTTATCTATCGCTTTATACTAGAGATCTGCACTGGAAGGGACGGACCAAAGTCTGGATCCATGAGCTGTCCTAATAGCTGATAATTATAAGAGATATGCTCAGACACATCGTTAAACCTGTGGATTAGTTCATGTTATTATTCTCTTCTGTTCTTGCATTTAGAAACCAGTGGAAATAGGAAATAAGAAGTCTTTGTATCATACCAATTTGTACACTTTGTAAAAGGATAAAAACTGTTGGACAGACTTTTAGCGCTCTAATTGGACGTCTTTTAACTTGAATGTCCTCCATATATAAAGACAACTCTTTATTTTGTCTGTTTTGAGATGTTATAAACGGAGGCGATGGATCGGCTCCTCCTGAAGTTGAAACACTTGAAGGTCTTTTTTTTTCTTTCTCTCTTTTCATCATTGCACGAGTTGCACTACTGACAGAGTTGTACAAAAATTCAACATGACCTGTACATGAATGAGTGTGATGCTCAATAAAGCTTGGTATACTTCTACCTCGTAGTTCTGGTAATGCATCACTGGCAAATAAAGAAGCTTCATTAATCATTATGACTATCAAGACGGCACTTTCATCGCTACATTCCCAAAACCAGAGGTCAGATTCCTCTTTCAGAAACAGGAAGTTCTCCAGCCGTGGTGGAGGAAGTATTCAGATCCTCTCAATAAAACACTTTAATAATACTCCATTTATTACAAGCAAAAGTTCTGCATTGAAAATAATTAAATATATGTACGTTTTATCAGCAAAGTAGAACAACGGCCCCTGTGAGTGCCGTTATATATTATATTCAGTGCTGGAAAGTACATTTAATTAAGCAACTTAAGTACAATTTTGAGGTACTCAAAAGGTTGTGTTTATTTCTTCATTTACACATATAAAAAATTAAAAAGATACTTAAATAATTTGCAAGGGGATGTGAAGGAGAATCGCCTCCAGGGGCTTGAAAAGTGCAATTCTCCAGGCAGCATATTACATGAAATAATCACAGTAATGTAAACATAATAAAAAATAGAGACAAAGAGACATTTTATTCTACTTAATACTTATACTCCAATTCAGAGTTTAACTGTACTACATTTATTTTAAAACTTAAGAAATATACAAAATATGACCAATTAATAACCAATAAATAATGATGTATTATTATAGATTAAACTACCCAGCTGCAACATTAAAATTATAATCCAGTAATGTAATATATATATTATTCTGTAATGGGCCATTTGAGTATTTATTTTTACTTTTTTTACTTAATGTCAATAATAGAGGAAACAATGGATGCGCCCGCACAGACAAAGACAGGTATCAAACAAAGCTTTTTCTCTTTTTTTAATTCATGTTAAATTCAACTTTAAATTGAAAATGCACAAAGTTCGTTATTTAACGGTTAAAGATATTCAAAAATGTGAAGAAAAAACTACTTTTTAAACATCTTTTTAAAACAACAAAAAAAGTGTAATTTAAAGTGGAGGGAATTTAGTTATTTCTTTTTTTCATTGTTTTCTTCCTATGTCTTTTGACATTATGTTTGTTTATATGTAAAACAATGCTTTTTCTTTTTTTTTAATTAACGTTAAATTTAACTTTAAAATTGAACACAGGAAGTTCATTATTTAACGGTTAAAAAAATTAAAAAATTTGGTTTGAAAATAAAATTCAAAAATGTGATAATGTGAAGGAAAAACTACTTTTTAAACGTCTTTTAAAACATCTTTTTTAACCATCAACTCTTTTAAAAAGTATGTGAATGAGGAGCAAACGTGTGTCAAATCGGGTTAAACCGGGTTAAAACCGCCGTTTTTATCGTCTAAATCACGTTTAATGTGTCTCTTTCTTGATAACCCGCAATGGCTGTTAGCCGTGTTAGAAAGCATAGTGGGTGTCAATATAAAGTGACATTATTGGAGCTTTTTTTGTTATATTGGTACTTTTATTTCAGTAAATTATCTAAATACTTCTTCCACTATGATATTTTTTACTAATATCATGAGGGGTCAGAGGTCAAGACACTGGGCCAGGATTGGGCCAAACCATGTGGTCAAGAAGAAGAAGAAGACCATGATGGGGGACTCCTCATTCAGTTTGAATGGAAGAACAGCGGATACACACCTCCAAAATAAGAGTGAACTTTAAATCTACTTTTTGTTTTACTTAATTAATGTAAATAATAGACTAATATATAAAGGAAACAATGGATGTACCCCCACAGACAAAGACAGGTATCAAACAATCTCTTTTTAAGTGGAAAAGTGTTTTTTTTTTACAGAAACAAAAGCATTAATTCATGAAAAATTCAAAGATGTGAAGGAAAAACTACTTTTTAAACATCTTTTTAAACATCAACTCTTTTAAAAAGACAAAAACAGAAAAGCATTAATTCATGTTAAATTCAACTTTTATATTGAA
>CAKAOI010050552.1:49772-60907 GCA_916701655.1 Sebastiscus albofasciatus | reverse complement strand
ATATATATATATATATATATATATATATATGTATAAAAACAAACAAATAAAGAAAGAGAGAATTACAGAAGTAGTAGTCGTACAAGAGATAGACAAGCTATATGCATGCAGTATATTCTCTTAAACGGTCTGACCATGGACAACACCATTAAGAGAAGTACCAGTATGTTAAAAGGTTACAAAGTCACCCCAGCATTTATACAAATGCCACACTAATTCAAATGTATTAAATACACTCCCTCAACTACCACATCAACTGCTCCTCTAGTTGTTGGCTCATCCCTGCTCAACCCAGAGCCAGGTATCCATGCTAACACCCAAACCAGGAGGCCCCCACCAGGCGCTACCCCTTTGTTAAATGTTTTTCTGCCTACTCAACACTGAACTAAAATCAACAAAAAAGAGGGTTAAACATCAAACTAAACGGGACATAAACACCAAAAGGATACACAATCCAAACTCACCCACAAGGAGACTTTTATGGAGTTGACAGCAGCTCAAACCATCATGTTGTCCAACAGCAGCAATGGCACTTTGTGATGGTACAGTCAGTTAACTCCAGTGATCCAGGTAAAGATGTATATCGCTGAAAAGTGAACATTTTAAACATTAATTATATGTACAGCATGTGGGAACAATCAAAGTGCAAAGCCAAGAAACATCACTACCCATAGTGCCATGCACAATTTGATTGGGGTTAGGGTTCCAGTTATGGAGGACCACAAGAGTCACAGAAATAGTAATAAAGCATTTAATGATTAATAAATAATTTTACAATACAAATATGCATTAATATATTTGTTTACAAATAAATCCATTAATCTATGAATAAATTGACTAAATTACTAATTAAGTAATTTATTATTTGACATTTTAATGGGAAATAAAAATAAGAATGATAAGAATTTACAAATAAAATATGAATCCATCAATAAATAGTTCAAATTAAAAAGGGATATACAAAAACACAACATAAAACAGTCAATAAGTACATCATTTAAAAAATACAATAATGAATGAATTATTAATTTTGCTGAGTCATTTAGCTACTCTAAGCTGAATGACTCAGCAAACCCAATAGGTTATGGGTTTAGCAATAGCAGCAGGGAAATGCTAATGCCAATGCAAAACAAAGTTGCCCTTTTAAATGCCTGATTAAAATCTGTATTTTTAGTTCAATTTGTGAATCCAGTCACTTATTTCTCTTTTTAAACTTAATTTTCAAATAGATTTTAAATTACATTATTTATTTATGAATTCATTAATCTATTTTTGAATTATGTACTTAATGAGTGTTTTATGGTGTTTTTGTAAATCCTTTCTTAATTTGAACTATTTATTGGAAGATTCATATTTTATTTGTAAACTCTTTTTCATAATTCTTCTTTTTATTGCCCATTAAAATGTCAAATAATTAATCACTTTGTAATTTAGTCCATTTATTCATAGATTAACAACTAATTTGTAAAGAAATGTATTAATGCCTATTTTTATTGTACAATTAGTTATTAATCAATCAAATGCTTTATTACTATTTCCGTGACTCTTGTGGTCCTCCATACTTGGTCGGGTTTAGAGGGGAAATAAGGCCAGGATCAAGATGCCAAATAAGAGTACCTACCATTTAGGTTTATGGTTTAAAAATAGGGTCAGTAAATCAAGTTTAGAATTAATAACTTAGACAAGAGACAAGAAGGTTTGCTTCAGTTTAATATTTTGCATCTCTACCAGTGTGTAAGATTTATGGCATTTTTAAATACAGAGAAAATAATGACTTCTTCCTCTCTTTCTTTTTCTTCTCCAAAATCTACTCCCCTTTGACAAAACTATTGAATATCAACAGCAGTAGTTCAGTATTTTTAACTATTTGGTTGAAAAAGGCTTTATGTGTGGGAAAACACTTTCTTGTCAGCCAAAAGGGTGCACCATAACACAAAGAAACACTCAACCAAATGTACCAAAGCCCACTGATACAGGTGTTGACCTGCAGAGCTCCAACGTTTCTAAAGAGTTTCACATTCAGTCAGTGAAAGGGAGGTAGCCTGTATTTATAGCCAGGCACTGAAAACTCTAGTGCCACTGAATTTTATAGATCAACTACACAGTGTACTTCTATTTACGCATACTGTACAGCTGCACAGTGTTTTGTATGGTACACCAATTACTTTCCACCGATTGTTCTCATTTCTTTATTATAACCATAGGTGTCAATCTAGCTCTAAAACTGAACCTGTTACAGCCCCTGAAAGATAGTAAAGTCGGTCAGGATTGCCCGTGATCCCACGGCTCTCAGAGGGTTTTAAAGTAGCTTCCATTTTTAGAAATACTTGTCAAACTATAAAGTAGCAAATAAAAGCAGTGTTTAGTATTCATGCATAGGATTCGTAAAAGTACCCGTTCCTATACATGAAAAAATGTTTGGGGCCATAAACTTCCTCACGTATTCCCGGTAAGAATGCTACTTTGTGTTTATTATATGATGGCTCCCTGGGGTTCCAGTATAATCACAATACATCACACAGAGGACAGACGTCTTTCACTGCCGTTTCTCCACATCACTTTGTTCTTCTCATGAATAAAATATCAAAGCGGGGTCTGTTTGCAGAACTGGGGAGTTGAGAAGTATTGTTGTGTTGACACTTGGGCTGTCTCTTTACCTCCCACTCTCGCCCTCACTCTGGATGCTTCTGGCTGTCTGCCTCCATTTGAAATGCTAATAGAGTTCTCGGTGTAAAAACTTTCTTCTTCCTCTACGCTGGTTCTCTCTGCCTACAGACTCATCTCTCTTATGGCCTTCCTTCATAGCTGTTATCACCTTTTCATAAGCATCTGTTCTCTTGGCAGCATAAATATGGCTCTATAATAAAAGGATCTATCTGGTGCACACAGTTAAGAAAAGTGGTTGTTCAGTCACCTTTGTCAGGCTGAATTAGAGTGTGTCAGATTTGGTAAACTGCATTCTTTGATTAAGTGTATCACGAATCACGTCCCATGACAGTCATTTTCATTGTAGTGAAATGTTTCCAATCAGGATGTCACTATACCACAATGGTTAGCACAAAAACACTACTCAATATACTGCATACTACAGTATGATACTACAACACCACAAGTTACAGCCTCAAAACTGTACCTCATAAAGAGTTTTCAGATCCCATTTTGAACTAAACAATATTTAATTGGGCTGTATGAGTGGGCCACATCCGATAACCATACCTTATACATTTGTGGACAACACAGTTTTACATGGTAAGCTATCTGAAAGGTACCGTGTGCAGGATTTGGCGGCATCTAGTGGTGTGGTTGCAGATTGCAACCAAATGAGTACCCGTCCGCTCACTCCTCCTTTTCCAAGACTGCTGTAACGTGAGCCGCCGAGTGCAAAGCAGCAGAAGTCAGATGGCGGCTCGCGTTACCGCGGTTCTGCACTCTGCGGCTCACGTTACCGCAGTTTCACGAGAGTGTCGGAGAACTACGGTGGCCTTCAGGTTACATAAATACAAGAAAAGTTCTCACTAGAGCCAGTGTTTCGTTTGTCCGTTCTGGGCTACTGCAGAAACATGGCGGACTCTGTGAAGAAGACCCACTCCCTATGTAGATATGAAGGGCTCATTTGAGTATTTGTTGGGCATGTGTCACGTTGAGGTAATGCTGCTAAAAAAATATGTTGGGGGCTCTGCACAAAAACAATAGGTGTTGTACCAGCATAATATCACAACCATTTTGTATTCATTATAATATTACTCTTCATGTTAAAGTTTGAATTACCTGATATACTGTGGTTCAGGCATTTATTATGTCCAAGATATTGTTGTTTATGTGTGCATTTATCTTCTCTTTCCCTTTATTTTGTCTCTCTGTAGGAACTCAAATTGAATGCTAGAAAATAATCCATCGATCCATCATGATGTTTGTGGGAACTCCTTTGGGTAGCAATTCCTCCTCCCCTATCCCAGACCACAGCCCCAGTCCTGATTGTCAGTCAGACGGTCTTTCCCCTGCTCTCCTGCCTCAGTCACCTCCATGCTGGGCAACACAAGCACGTGGCGACCTTGCACAGGCAGAGGCAGAGCTGCGTCGCATACTAGTGCGTCATGCGACGGAGACTGAATCAGTGAAGCGGGGTCTAGAGCGGGCCATCCTGGGAGCGCGCAGAGAAGAGCGGCGCCTGCTGGAGAGGGTGGAGCAGGACCATCGGGACACTCAGCAGCATCTGGAGCAGGTCCAGAGGGAGAACATGGCGGCAGCCCGGGTCAGCCAGTCCCTGTTGGACCAAAGGCTCCGTAAACTGGCTGAACTTCAGCAACGGATTCAGGACGTTGGTCAACAGTCATTTCTGGAGGATGGTGGGCCAAACCATCTGCTGAAAGACGTTACAGAGTTCCTACAACCGTGGGAAGTCTCAGTTGCCCTAAAGAAAGTGAACTTCAAACCCAGCTCCCAACCTAATGCTGTCAACTTCGGAGATATTCGTGTGCAAGAACAAAGCCTGTGCCTGCATGTCGGAGGTTGTGGGCCACAGGGGCAGCGGTGTGCACTCCATTCCCAGGAGATGCAGTGTGAAGACACAAACCATCAAGCTGCTGGAGGAGAGAAAAGCACCCTCGGACAGGGGTGGGCCTCACCGACAGGCAGGGTTGTCAGAAAAATCAGTCTTTCTACCCGAAATGATCTGGAATCAGAGGAGGAACAAAACCTCTCTTCCAGAAAGATATGCCGCTGGCTTCCGAAGTGTGAGCAGTCTGATTGGGAGTCATCCCAGGATGACGAGATGGAGTCAGCCTCCTTTCAGCCACAAGGGGAGGACATATTTCTGGCTGTCCCTACGGTACTTAAAAACATGGATACCGAAGGCAAGGAGCAGGTGTACAAGATGAATAGTAATGGAAAGCACTACTCTCCCAGGAGTCCAAGGAAATCGATTACTGCGGTCTCTGGTAGGAAGCCGTCCCCCTCACCTGAACGAAGACGGGAGCATGCTAAGCTGAGTCACTGCTCGAGTTTAGACAGCCAGGGTGGAGATAGAGGAAAAGTGGGACAAGATTCCAATAGTAGACTTTTGAGGTACGGCAACAGTGCCCTCACATCTCCCAGGATGACTCCAAGAGAGCCTCTGACCAGCCAAAGCTGCCAAGACCTCACCTCCAGGGGGCGATCTCACTCTCGACTCAGCCAGTCCTCCGATGAACACTCTTTAGGGACACATGGTGACAGTGGCCGAGCACCATCCCCAACAGACAGCCTTGACTCCAGCTATACTTTCATCGTTAGCCCACCTCATGACTACAGCACGAACAGAGGCTCTTTGAACCACAATTGCCGTCTATCAAAGTCTGCAGTGGACTTGACACACAAGACTCGCCCGATGATCAGCGGTGGGACGAATGAGCACGTAGGACTGTGGAGCGTTAAGTGTAGCAACTTCAATTCCATGTCAAGCTCAACCTCCCCAACTCACTGTAGGGGGGCTAGGGTCTCTGACATGGGGCAGACTCTCTCGTACCCTACATATAGAAGTCTGCACCAGCCACAGAAGAAAATGGCTAGCTCTAAACAACCCCTGGTAGCTAGGTCTTTATCCATGTCTGTCATAGATGGTTCCTCTCAAGAGCCAAAGAGAGGCAGAGGAGAGAGAGGAGAGCCAGCCCTGGCGGAGTTGGAGGAGGAGGGAGACTTGACAATATTCAACCACAGAGGAGTCCATCTGATCAGGCAGTTTGGGAAGCAGGGTTCGGGTCGAGCTGACCTTACGCTGCCAAGTGGTATCCATGCCACGCCACAGGGCCTACTCTATACAGTGGACTGCGGAAATGCACGTGTTCAGGTATGTGTTGTGTTAAACGTCTTTCATACAACATACAGTATGTGTACTATAGCAAATTAAATTGCCACCAATGATACAACTGAATCTAACTTTGAAACAGGTGACTGACCTCCGGGGTAATGTCCTCCAGCAAGTGACATCCCCAACTTCTGACGGCTCTGCCAGACGATGTCGGAACTACTTTGACATTGCCGTCAATGCTAAGGGTTTGATTGCACTAAGCTGTGCAGCAGAGCGGGCCCTGCTCGTCTTCAGCCGCCATGGTCGCCTGCTCCAGACCTTTGGAGGGTCAGGGTTGGGCTCTGCAAAAGATGAGCTTGAGGCTCCCAGGGGCGTGACCGTAACCAGGCTGGATGAGTTCTTGGTAGCCGACATCCGGAAAGGTACACTCGTCGCCCTAAAGCTCGACCCGAAGATCGGCTCCCGTCTTGAGCGCACAGTGGTGACTGGATTCCACCGGCCCTATTTAGTGGCAGCTTGCTTGAGCTCGGGCATGGTAGCTGTGTCCGAAAGGGGCAATGAAACGGGCCGGGTCCCTTGCATCAAAGTGCTGGAACCAGGCTGGAACACGGTGAGAGTTTTGGGTGTATGTTCTGGTATGGGACCAGTCCTCACCTGCCCCTGGGGCATCTCTATAGATGCAGATGGTAATGTGCTGGTAGCGGACTGGGGGGAGCAGCACAGAGTCCTGTTATACCCAGCACAGGGAGTGGGGTGGCCGATAGTGACCCAGGGCTTGAGTAGTCCACGTGGACTGACCCTGCTACCTGAGGGCCAACTAGCTGTATCTGACAGCATGCACCACTGCATTAAGATATACCAGTACAAAGCCACCCTGCACTAAAGGGAGTAAGTTGATGTTTAAAGATACACAAATCTGTCGTGAGATAACCATTCACGCTTTAGATCAAGTGTGTATATATTCTTAATAGGGATGCACCGATACCGATACCAGTATCGGGTATTGGGTATCGGGTCCGATACTGTGCTCATGTACTCGTACTCGTACTCGCAAAATGGCTTGAATACAATGGCACCGACACCACTTTACAGCAGCGCGACGTTAACCTCTCGTCACCATCTTTCAGGTCCTCACACTCCACCTCCCCGATGTTGCAGGCCAGACGGGCTGGTGGTGCGCACGGCTCCGCCGGGCCGGGATCCCACCTCAGCCGGTGCGCTGGCCCTCACTTTCATTGTGCCACAGGGTTTTGCTTGCACCCTCTGACTCGTGCGTGCATTAGACTCCTTGGTCCGTGTTTCAAGATGGGTCGGGTGGGTTGCAGACAACGCCACAGACCCCTTGCGCCTTTTACGTGGACTGCGGCACAACGCGGTTGGGCCTCCGGTCAAGAGTTGCATCGGGAGCAGGGAGTCCCGTCACGGTGCGGTGATGTCCGGGTGGGCAGCGCTGTAAAGCTGCGGCCGCGAGCCACCTTCGCCCCGAGCCTTTCCAAGCCGACCTACAGCCGGTCGCGGCGCACCGCCTCGTATGCGGGACTTCTCAGCCTGTCGTGTGTCGCTCACACCCTCCAGCTGGCTGTTAACGAGGGTCTTTTGGCACAGAGAAGTACTCGTATCGGTACTCGGTATCGGCGAGTAACCAAATGTAAGTACTTGTATTTGTACTCGGTCTGAAAAAAAGTGGTATCGGTGCATCCCTAGTTCTTAATAAAACTAATTTGGGTAATTTTACTGCTGAACTGCAAGTAAAATCAGATGCAGCTCCTGTGCCGATTCTGTAAATGTCACTAGTGAAACTCAACTGCATTTAGACTGACAAAGGATGTATTGGTGTTTGGTCCAGATGTACCGTAATAAGAGTCAGTTGTCCACCTGGATTTGTAAACCGAAGGCCATCCATTCATCACAAAGGCTAAAGCTATGAAGCTAAGCTACAGAGATAAAATGAGCTGGTGCTGCACTGAGCAAACAGTGCTCAGGGCATCAAAAGTTTAGTTTGGTTTAGTTTTGCTGCTCTCAACTGATAGAATTGCTGATTGCTTTCCGAATATAGTTTATAGATTAGAATTAAATTACAGTCTGTGTAATGTCTGTGTGTGCTTCCTTTCATATTCTGTCAGAGTTTTCACCCACAGCTGCTAACCTGCAAAGATTAGGCCCAGTACTGACGAAATACACTCTGAAAAGTATTCACTGTGTGTGGATTTAATAAATTCAACAAGATCCGAGACTAATACAAATGCAGTGTTTTCTTTTCCAGCGTTCATACCATAGTGGTTTCAATGTTTCAATGGAATCTTGTCACGATTCGCTTCGGTAATTCCTGCAAATTCTACAATTTTTCACGCCGTCACTGATCTTTACTGACAACCAGTCAAGCTCGGTGGCTTTTTTTTTTAGTCCTCCCACTCCCTTCCTTCCTTCACCAGCAGTGTCTGTCATGTATATCCACCACTCTTTGAAGGATTCTGTATTTAACACGCTGATGCCAAAAAGTGCAGAGTGGGTGAATCATCAGCAGTGGAAACCAGACTGTCATCCAAAATTATTTTCTTCTGTGAAATGTGTCTGTTTATAGCAGATCAGGGGACCATTTGGATCAGGTGGATTTGTGAAGTTATAAAGTAGGGTATATTTGCAGTAATTGTACTAAATACTAGAGTATTTTATTTTTGGGATTACTCCACTATCGCTCAGAGGAAATTTTGTACTTTTTACTCCACTACATTCATTTGACCGCCGTGGTTACTCAAAACCTGAGATAAACTTTTTTCATGTAGCTTAACCCCCCCACCCCCTGTTATTATGAAAAAGCTAGATGTAGCTCAACTACAGTATTGCTTAAATGCTGAGACACTATGACAGACAGCATTTTTTTATATTGCAGTACATTTTACTGCTAAAACCTTTAGTTTTGTGTTTTTCCATTAAGATTGGAGTGTTTTTCTACCAATTGGGTTACATCCAAAATGCGCCCATGCTCTCTTAGATTAAGCCGTGACATATCGAGACAGAGACAGACGTGATATCTTAACAGGGTGTACAGTTGTGGATGTGAGCCATTACTCGCAAAGACAAGCTGGTTTCATCCGTTATCATTGTTGTTTTTATGACTATATAATGAAGAGAGATTATGATGTTATATATATATATATATAGCCCCTGGAAAGTCTACTGTGGTGATGACTTCTATGTTAACAGTAATTAAAAAAGATGTTGAAATTGTGTCTGTTTATTGTGATCTTTTCCTCCTGCAGGTTAATTATTGTCATCTATTTGACACAATATGCCAGCCATCTCTTGCAGTAGTAGTGGGAAATCACAAGTTAAGTCCTGCAGCACACCAACCACAATTAGAATTTGGATGGTGATGAAAAATTAATATCCACAAAATGAACTTGCACAAAGAGAGAGAAGTGAAGGAGGAATCTCTTGGGTCTAACACCCACTTACGCACAACTGTTGCCAGGAGTAACGTAAGGGCTTTGTTTGCATTTATGAGACAATTTTCTGCATATCTGAGAGATTCATAGCAATCGCTCCACAGATCACCCGCCACCACCATCATCATCCACACTGGTGCCTTTAGGAAATTCTATGGAAACAAATGTTGTCCTCTTTTTGAAATAAAATAGCTAAGCTAGATCTAGAAGGGATTTATTAACAAGCCATGTTATGTGGTCAAATAAGAGCAGTGTGTTCGAGGGCTTGAGCCCAAAAAAAACCCCATCATATACTGGTAATCGAGTACAAACCACACACACACAGATACACACACACACACATTACCCCTCCACACAACAATCCAACCGCTGTGCAATGTGTCCAATTGCCTTGTATGCAATCTCTTTTATTGTTTTTCTTTAATGAATATTTGTATTGCTTCTTATATTTTGTTATTATATTTAATTTTATGTCTTTTTACATTTCCTTTTTTTCCTTTAATGAAGCCTCCCAGCATTTCATATTATTGTACTTGTATAACTGGAATGACAATAAACATCTTGAGTCTACATTACCTTTGTGACAACACCTCTTCCTCCCATGCACCAGGTGTCCCTGTCGCTGTGTTGTTCCCGGTTGTCTGTTGCAGGTACTGATTGGAGGGTCATTAGCTTGTCCAAAAAGAGTCATACTACAGTATGTGGAAAAAGAGTCATAGTATAGTATGTCGGAAAATAAAATAGTCATAGTACAGTATGTCGGAAAATAAAAGAGTCATAGTATAGTATGTCGAAAAAAAGGTATGATATAGTATGTCAAAAAATAAAAAAGTCTTAGTATAGTATGTCGAAAAAATAAAAGTCATACTATAGTATGTTGAAAAAGAGTCATAGTATAATATGTCAAAATAATATAAAAACATCATATTATAGTATGCTGAAAAAATAAAAACATCATAGTACAGTATGTCGAAAAAGAGTCATAATATAGTATGTCAAAAAAGTCATAGCATTGTATGTTGAAAAAAAGCCATAATATAATATGTCGAAAAAATAAAAAAGGTTTCCTCCCGGGGTCACATTTCTAATGTTTTTCTCCCGAATTTCGCCTTTTTTTTCCTCTTCGTTATATCAACCTCCCTCTGGCACTGTACAGTGTGTATAAGCTGTGCACGTGTAAATGTCGTTTCCAAGCGGAAGAGAGCTGCTTGCAACCAACGGAACGTGGTTTGAGCTGCGCTCACCCTAATCAGCGTGCACCGCCCAAGTTATGGTACGTGTCCACAGGGACTTTTTTTTTATCACAAGGGATCGCCTTGCTTCCCAGCATTGGACACTTGATGGGCTGCCACTAGACATAATGCACCAGGCACCTGATTGGACAAATGCTTTCCCTCTGTGGGCTGCTGCTCCCAGCTTTCAAACCGGAACCAACATGGCGGCTCATTTGGAAACTTTCTTCTCTTATGTCACGCAAATAGCTCACCGAAATGTGTTTCTGAAAACAAGCCATACAGTTGCTGAATCCGTCTTTATTTTTGGATCGACAACGCTCAGTTCAAAATTTTCTCGGGAGTTTAAAGAGGCGGCGAGTTGCGCCGGATGGCCCTCATTTGCATAGAGTAGAAAGAAAAGTAGAAAAGATTATGCAAGAAACTGTGTTTATTCCAAATAAAGAACCACACAGCATCTTTTGTGGAGGAGGAAATTACTTATTTTCTTGTAAAGTTATGACTTTATTCTTGTAATATTACGACTTTATTCTCATTAAATTACAACTTTATTCTCGAAATCTCAGATTTTTTACCTTCCCTTTTCCCCTGAACTATCCCCCGACCCTGGGTATTTGCTGGGAATTTTCAGCACTGAAAGGTTGCCTGAACGACCGAGTTGTGGCTCTGTGT
>CAKAOI010050552.1:2079-49752 GCA_916701655.1 Sebastiscus albofasciatus | reverse complement strand
AGAGTCATACTACAGTATGTGGAAAAAGAGTCATAGTATAGTATGTCGGAAAATAAAAAAGTCATAGTATAGTATGTCGAAAAATAAAAGAGTCATAGTATAGTATGTCGAAAAAACAAAAAAAAGTCATAGTATATTATGTCGGAAAAAAGGCATGGTATAGTATGTCAAAAAATAAAAAAGTCATAGTATAGTATGTTGAAAAAAGGCCATAGTATAGTATATTGAAAAAATAAAAAGTCATAGTATAGTGTGTCGAAAGATAAAAAGGTCACAGTATAGTATGACGAAAAAAGTCTTAGTATAGTATGTCGAAAAAATAAAAGTCATACTATAGTATGTTGAAAAAGAGTCATAGTATAATATGTCAAAATAATATAAAAACATCATATTATAGTATGCCGAAAAAATAAAAACATCATAGTACAGTATGTCGAAAAAGAGTCATAATATAGTATGTCAAAAAAGTCATAGTATAGTATGTAAAAAAAAAAAAAAGTCATACAATAGTATGTCGAAAAAAAGTCATAGTATAGTATGTTGAAAAAAAGCCATAATATAATATGTCGAAAAAATAAAAAAGGTTTCCTCCCGGGGTCACACTTCTAATGTTTTTCTCCCGAATTTCGCCTTTTTTTTCCTCTTCGTTATATCAACCTCTTTCTGGCACTGTACAGCGTGTATAAGCTGTGCACGTGTAAATGTCGTTTCCAAGCGGAAGAGAGCTGCTTGCAACTAACGGAACGTGGTTTGAGCTGCGCTCACCCTAATCAGCATGCACCGCCCAAGTTATGGTACATGTCCGCAGGGACGTTTTTTTTATCGCAAGGGATCGCCTTGCTTTCCAGCATTGGACGCTTCATGGGCTGCCACTAGACATAATGCATCAGGCACCTGATTGGACAAATGCTTTCCCTCTGTGGGCTGCTGCTCCCAGCTTTCAAACCGGAACCAACATGGCGGCTCATTTGGAAACTTTCTTCTCTTATGTCACGCAAATAGCTCACCGAAATGTGTTTCTGAAAACAAGCCATACAGTTGCTGAATCCGTCTTTATTTTGGATCGACAACGCTCAGTTCAAAATTTTCTCGGGAGTTTAAAGAGGCGGCGAGTTGCGCCGGACGGCCCTGATTTGCATAGAGTAGAAAGAAAAGTAGAAAAGATTATGCAAGAAACTGTGTTTATTCCAAATAAAGAACCACACAGCGTCTTTTGTGGAGGAGGAAATTACTTATTTTCTTGTAAAGTTATGTCAAGTCATTAAATTACGACTTTATTCTCATTAAATTACAACTTTATTCTCGAAATCTCAGATTTTTTACCTTCCCTTTTCCCCTGAACTATCCCCCGACCCTGGGTATTTGCTGGGAATTTTCAGCACTGAAAGGTTGCCTGAACGACCGAGTTGTGGCTCTGTGTATTTGCTGGACTTGTTTTCTATCTTAGGCCCCAACTATACTTCATCTGTTCTTCACTTGGTAGAATTGATGTTATGTTTGGTGGACAGGCAACTCTTAATGTGAAGTAGCTAATGAGCCACATCAGCTAGCAAACTAATATTTGTTGTTAATGAAACAAAAGCAATGTTCATCTCTACAGCATCTCTCTATATAAACATTAAACATCCAACACTGTGTCAGCTAATTTATATAATGTTAAAGGTCCCATATCGTGCTCATTTTCAGGTTCATACTTGTATTTTGTGTTTCTACTAGAACATGTTTACATGCTGTAATGTTCAAAAAAACCTTTACTGTCCTCACTGTCTGCCTGAATATACCTGTATTCACCCTCTGTCTGACACGCTCCGTTTCAGTGCATTTCAACGGAATTGCATTGCTAGGCAACAGCTTGGGTCCATGTTTACTTCCTGTCAGCTGATGTCATTCACATACACTGCAACAGGAAATAAACTGGAACACATTTAGAATGTTTACGTTTAAAACTGTGTAATGGTCTAAATATCGTATATTTGTGACATCACAAATCGACAGAAATCCGAACGGCTTGTTTCAAACGCACAATTTCTGAATACGGGCTGTTTATATTTTTCCGTATATTGAGCTTTTTGATAGTTTAACAGTATTTATATAGCACTTCAACCTGCGTTATAATATAAAAGACCTGAAAATCTCACTTTTTACAATATGGGACCTTTAAATTAAATACACACGAAACTTTGAATAGGCTATTCAGCATGCTATCTTTAGCTTACTTACCTAACCTGAGTCAGGTTGAGCAGGTGGAGACGAGGAAACACGTCAGTGCAGGATTTAGGTTGATATGTAAAACCTAATTATGATGCACAGGCTCTGATTTCTCTCTGAGTAAAAATCCAATAAAGAAATAAGTTACATATATTAGGGGGAAACCTGTTGGGTGATGCGTAGAGAGGAGCTGTATTTTCCTGCCACTGCCACTAGCTGTTGCTAAAGAGTGTAATAAGAGAGTAAAGTTTCCTGTTCTCCGGTCATCAGGTTCACCTGTTTCCCATCAGCTGTTTCCACTATCCTGTTCCTCCATTGTTCTCCAGTCAGCCAGCCTCCTTCTCCTGCCCCAGCCAGCTGTTCATCCTGTCATCCAGCTTTCCTGTTCCTCAGCCTGTTAGATACATGTAGTCTGGATGCTTCCAGACATCCTTTCTCTCTCACTCACCTAACAATATCCAGAAAAATGTATTTCTCATACATGGGTGTTTCTGCAACTACGGCCAAAAAAATTAAAAAGTCAACCTCTATGAAATTTAATTGTAACCATCAGAGTATAGAATATATATATATTTAAACAGCTACACAAAATTACAGTGATTAAAATTTTTATCTGTAACATGTTTATTTTTTATGGTTTTCATCACTTGTTATAATAAATAGTTTTAATATGGTGTAAAGTAATATGTGTATGAAACAATTCCATTTGTAATATAATAATATAATATATTATAATTTAATTTGCTAATTTTACGTCTTGCAACAATGAGACCACAGTTGTGGGACATGAAGAAAAGTGACATTAAGACCCATAAAGTGCTTCATAAATTGTATTAAATCCCATTATTTAGTAATTATTTTTTATGTCAATATGGGTAATAACACTATATATCTATCAAGCATTGCACTGCAAATTTTAGTTGCATTGCTGGGACTTAAAAATGCCTGTATAGTTGCAGAAACACCCACCTACAAAATAACCTAAACTTCACACTTGTTCAGTTTGTCTGTTTGGGAGCAAACATTGTTTAAATTATAGATGAATGCATTTGTAAAAGAACATCATAAACTGTGCTCAGTGTACTCATTGATGTTGATTTAACACTTCAGCTGCGGAGGAAGATTTATGGAAATCACTGGGCTCCTACGCACAAGACACCGACGCAAAATTACCTGATTATTTACAGAGTAGAGTGCATTTGTACAGGATAAGAGGCTCATAGTTTCAGATTCTCAATACCAATATTTTGCTGTAGGCCTTTTCACCAGCCATAAGGGTTTCTGAGTCTCTGTGCACCTGTGAGCACCAGAAACCTGCCTACCAAGCAGGGCATGTGATCCTTTTCATTAATGTTACACTAACACATTTCCAAAAACAAGTTTGCTTTTGTTCTGTGTAGACGGATGTTTCTACATGAGATTAAAGAGAGGCGGGGTGGTTGAAAGCTACCGTCCTTATTAAAGCTGTAACACAAGCTGTCAGCACGACTTGTGACAAGCCTACCCGTACACGCATACAGCATGTACGCAGTGCCATCTCTTTGTCACCTTGGTGACGGTGTTGACTATAGGGAACTAAAATAAAGTACATTAAAATTAGCTGGATGCAGATTGTACTGCGTCTTCACTGATGTCATTTCATCTTTTTCTCCTGGTTGGCCTTCCCGCCACAGAGAGCTGCTGTGAAAACTGAGCTTTTCAAAATGCTCTTCAGAGTGGAACAAAAAAGGGGAAAAGAGCTTTTTTTGAAAACCTTGATGTAATGTATGGCCATCAGTCTGTTGAGAATACAGTGTATCAAACAAAAAATTCTGCCCCCTCAAACTCTGTGAACGCTCATTTGTGCCGTTGTCTGACATGAGAAACTGAAACATACGTCAGTGACTTGGTGTGCTTTGGTATAGAGAAACACCCAGTGGGCAACTCCGAAGTCTGAAAAGTGAAGCCAATGCTGAAGTGCTTTAAACTTGCATTCTCTCTAATAGCCAGCAGGGTTCGACTCCTCTGGTTGCAAAAAGAAGTCTGATTGCATAGAAGTCTATGAGAAAATGAGTCTACTTCTCACTTGATTTATTCCCTCAGTAAACATTGTAAACATGAGTTTATGGTCTCAATCGCTAGTTTCAAGTCTTCTTCAATAAAGCATGATGTTTATTTAGTACATTATGGTCCCATTTAAAGTCAAATAGACCATAAAGCAGGGTATACTTTAGGGCGGGGCTACCTTGTGATTGACAGGTCGCTACCACGGCCGGTGTGGGAGTTGTCCGTGTTCTCGTCTTACAACTTTACCACTTTCACAGTGTGTTGTCAGTTCATGAAAGTTAATTATAACTAGGGCTGTCTATTGATTAAAATCGTGATTAATCGCAAATTAATCACACACACTTTCAATCCGTTCAAAATGTACCATAAAGGGAGATTTGTTAAGTATATAATACTCTTATCAACATGGGAGTGGGCAAATATGCTGCTTTATGCAAATGTATGTATATATTTATTATTGGAAATGAATTACCAACACAAAACAATGACAGATATTGTCCAGAAACCCTCACAGGTACTGCATTTAGCATAAAAAATATGCTCAAATCATAACATGTCAAACTGCAGCCCAACAGGCAACAACAGCTGTCAGTGTGTCAGTGTGCTGACTTGACTATGACTTGCCCCAAACTGCATGTGATTATCATAAAGTGGGCATGTCTGTAAAGGGGAGACTCGTGGGTACCCATAGAACCCATTTACATTCACATATCTGGAGGTCAGAGGTCAAGGGACCCCTTTAAAAAATGTCCATGACAGTTTTTCCTCGCCAAAATTTAGCGCAAGTTTGCAGCGTTATTTACCCTTCTTTGCAACAAGCTAGTATGGGGTTGGTACCAATGGAGGTTTTCTAGTTTCATATGATGCCAGTATCTTCACTCTAGCTTTAAAATTGTAAAAACTATAAATTGGAAGACATTAGTGGCATTAAAACAGATTTGCGTTAACACGTTAACTTTGACAGCCCAAATTATAACCTTTTTGGTCGCCTAAAAAATGTCGTACTCAGCGTTCGGTTGTTCTTAGCTCCACCCTGTCGTGTCACTTCTGGTTGCAAATAACCAAGATGGAGACAGCCAAAATGCCGAACTTTAGGCTTCAAATCCGTAGTCCACAAACCAATGGGTGACTGCGCATCGAAAGTATCGAAGCGCTCAATATACAGAGAAATACACACAGCCCGTATTCAGAAATTTTGCGTTTGAAACAAGCCGTTAGGATTTCTGTCCATTTGTGATGTCACAAATATACAATATTTAGACCATTACACAGTTTTAAACGTAAACATTCTAAATGTGTCCCAGTTTATTCCTGGTTCACATCAGCTGACAGGAAGTAAACATGGACCCAAACTGTTGTTGGGCAATGCAATTCTGTTGCAATTCTGTTGCAATTCCATTGAAATGCACTAAAATGGAGCATTTCAGACAGAGGGTAAATACAGGTTTTTTTCAACATTAAAGCATGTAAACATGTTCTAGTAGAAACACAAAAATACAAGTATGAACCTGAAAATGAGCAGGATATGGGACCTTTAACCTGCTGAGAATGAGTATCTTGGCATGTCATGAGTACGACTGAGGGAAAAACTCTTGTGCATAACTGATTGGGCTGGAGATTCAAAGTAAATTGGTGAAAAAAGTAAAAGCTTCAAAACTCTTTTTTGTTTTGTTTTACGAAGATCAAGAAGGCCAAGGCTCGGTGCACTCAAACGCAAGTATTAAATAAAAACGCTTTAAAGCATGGCAGATGTCAACAAACTTAGAATTGTGCACAATAGTGCTTTTTTTCATGAAAGCACACATGGGAAATGTACTACTAAAATGTAGCTCCCAAGGTCCAAATACTGAAAAATGTTTCAGACACAAAATATCACAAAAATGGAGGATAAATCACACAACTCTCATTTCTCCACTTTCAAAAACGGTCCAAAAAGCGCTCCGTTTTTATATTCCCAGGTGGCCGCCATCAGCCCACCGCCAGACTTTCATCTCTGCGTGACGCCACTACATCAGAAGCTGCCTGTGACATTATAGTAGCAGAGTGCATGAAATACGACACGACACACATTCACAAATGAGCAGACGGGGAAAGGGGTAAGACAGTTTTATGGCACCGTTTGCCACTTTAATGAATGAATGTAATTAAATATTAATCCAATGCAAAATGATAAAGAACTAGAAATGTTCTTCTTCTTCTTCTTCCACACACAAGTTTGGAATTAACAAGCCTCCCACATCCAACCCTCAGTTTTTATGGTCCAATTTTCACTTTCCTTCCTGCTTGCTCACAGACGCGCACACAGCAAGCGAGCCAAGTTGGTTCAGTACACTTGGCTTGTCTTGTAGAGTTTGTATCATAAACCCCACACTGGGTCAGGCTTTGGTAGGCTTGCATCTCTGCAAACTGTTTTTGGTTGTCAGCAATGGACCTATGGGAGGAGGGGGGGACGGGCAGTTTACATCAAATAGCAAAGGCTTCAATAAAGATCAAGGCCACAAGCTTAAAGCTCTTAAACAAGGTTGTTTACTGCTTTAAAAAAAGGGGAACTTTACTAGAAAAAAATAATGTAAAACATTAACCCAACCTGTTCCAAAACAGGGAGTGTTAAATATGGACCACGTTGAAAATGAACTGCTTTACACTTTAAATGAATAAGCGTGATCTTGCACCGCGAGTGCCCTGCTCAACACGCACAACAAACAGGCAACGGAAAGACAGGAATGTAAAGCTCTGATGTCATTCAGTTGGTTCTTCCTCTGGAAGGAGGGGGGGGGGAGTGAATGGGGTGGGAGAGAAGGATCACTTCCTCTCTCTTCTGAACCCAGAGGGTCATTGTACACAGTGGAAACTGCCTTCTCTTTGAACTGCAAAAAAATGTCCATTTAAAACTGCACTACCAGAGACTATTTTTGTTTTGGTACCACAGCAAAACCTTTAAATACCCACATCGGGGCTGCAACTAACCGTTATTTAACCACTATCAGTTGATGTGTCAATTCTTTTTTTCAAAATAACTAAATTACTTAACCCTAATATATTAATTTAAAATTATAGAAAACAAAAAAAACATAAAATCCATATTTGAGACGCTGGAATGTATTTGGCAGTTTGCTTGATAGATTACTTTCTTTAAATGACTTTATTTACTGTCGATGAACTAATTGTTTCAACCCACACGCTCTAACAAAGTAGAAAGTTTGTGAAGAAAAGTGTAGCGATGACCAACTTTGGTCACAGGGGTGTCTCTCTCTTGTATAAGGCTGCGCTGGTGGGACCCTCAAACTGCAGTTTGATGGCCTGTTTCAGGTTTAGCTGCGGGTCTGTGGTTGTCATGGCGACCATGACATCCTCTGGCAAGGCACTACAAGGTGGGACTGGGGAAAAACTGTAGCAAGTGGGTGACAAAATATTGTTCTTCTCGGGTACAGAATCCCAAGCTTCCCCTTGACGTGGGCTCTGTAGCCTGTACGGGTAGCCCAGAGGAGCACTCTCTCTGTTTTTAGAACCTACTGCGGGGCTGTCTTGCCCTGGCGTTATCCCAAGGGAAGCCATGACTGAGTGCCATTTACCACCAGCGTATGTAGTCCTGTCTGCTTTTATGAAGTTCGAGTTTTGTTTGTTCATTTTGTCGTGATATTCGAGTCCGGGCGACGAGCCTTTCGGAGGCGGTTCGCAGTTGTGCACCATGGCGGCGACTGTGCAAACGGTGGAAGGAGGGCTGCCTTTGGGATGCCTCTGACTGCTCCCGTAGAGGCTGCCCACGCCTGAGCTCCCTGGCGGGGGGAGGGTGGAGGGACGACTACGACTGCGGGGCAGTGAGTGCTGTTGGATCTGCTGAATGAAGCTGAGGCTGTCTGCTGGCACTGTCTGCACCGTGGCCAGCGAGTGGCAGGTGGATGAGTTCTGGGAACTCTGCATGGAGTGGAATCGCTCTGCGGTGGAGCCGGGAGAAGATACTGAAGAGGAGGAGGTGGCGGCTGTGACTCCAACTCCGTTACTCTCCGAGATGCCTAAGGAGAGGATCTTGTTGGGTTTTGAGGGGGAGACGGTACTAGAGTTAGGCAACAGGCCTACGTATGGCTTGGCTCCGTAGCTCTCCAAGAGCCTGACGATGTTCAAGTGCCCGTGTTTCCCGGCCACTTTGACTGGACTACGGCCATATTTATCCATGTGATTGGGATTTGCGCCTCTTTCCAGAAGCATTGCGACAATATTTGCGTGTCCCTCCTGGGCGGCGATGCTCAGAGCGGTCGCCCTCTGGTGACAAGCGAGGTCTATATTGACAGCGCTGGTTTCGAGGAGACGGCGTCCTACGTCAGCATGTCCTGTCCAAGCCACTGAATGCATTGGCGGTCTCCCCTCTGCATCCTGTGCATTGGGGTTTGCCCCATGCTTTAGCAGTAGGTCTACCATCTCCACACACCCCTGCCAGGAAGCCACGTGTAGCGCTGTACGGCCCTCGGAGTCCCGGGACTCCAGGGGCACCCCTCCTTTCTCTATGAGGAGAGTGGCCTTTTCAAGGCGATCCTCCAACACCAGGAGGTAGAGCAGAGGCCTTCCTTCCGCGTCCCGGACGTCGGTATCAGCCCCTCGCCTCATAAGCAGCTCCGCGACCTCAGCATGGCCCTCCAGGAGGGCGGCACTCAAGGCTGAATGTCCGTCGTACGCCCTGTGGTCGATGGGAGAACGTCTGTCCAACAACAGCCTGACAGTGCTCCAGTGACCTTCCTGGGCGGCCAGTATAAGAGGGGTGCGTCCTTCAATGTCCATCTCTCCGACTCGTGCCATGCTGCCACGCTCCGTCAAAGCGGCGCACACTACTCGATGGCCTTCGCAGGCGGCAGCGTGCAGCGGGGTCCAGCCGAGGTCGTCCTTGTGGTTCTCGTCCAGGCCTCGGTCCAGCAGGGCACGGACGACCTCGACGCTGCCTCTCGCTGCTGCCAGGCAGAGCGCTGTTCTGCCTTCGCAGTCGATGGCGTCCACAGCTGCTCCCCAGAAAAGCAGCCGTGACACTGTCCTCATGTGGCCCATTGCCGCGGCCGCCAGCAAGGGAGTGACAGCAGCCGCGGCAGGGACATTGCCGTTAGGGCCGGCAGTCTCATCTACATCAGCGCCTGCTTCTAACAGAAGCTCAACTACGTCGTCATGGCCCTCGTAGGCTGCGAGAAGCAATGGTGTCATGCCGTCATGGTCTCTGTGTCCTGGATCCGCTCTGTGCTCCAGTAACAGACTTGCTACCTCACCATAACCTTTGACCCCTGCTGCTGTAGGGACGCAGAGGGCAGCGACCGACAGAGCGGTGCGCCCGTCTCCATCGGCTAAGTTGACCTCAGCGTTGTGGTCCAGCAGTATCTCCACAGCTTCGTGATGTCCCATGTAGGCGGCGGCAATGAGCGGTGTGCGGCCCTTGCTGTCGGCTTTGTCGACCCGTGCCCCGTAGTCCAGCAGGGTCAGGACAATTTCCTCGTGCCCCCCCCACGCAGCAGCTCTGAGAGCGGTCCGGCCCTCGGAGTCGCATCCATCCACATCTGCCCCTGCGTCCAGCAGAAGCCGGACGGCCTCGCTGTGTCCTCCCCAAGCTGCAGAGCGCAGTGCCGTCCAGCCTTCGTTGTCGACGTGCTCCATCATCCGCACAGCAGTTTCTGGCTTCTGGCTTTTGGTCCATTCCAGGAGTACAGACAACACTTGGACGTGACCCTGCCTGGAAGCCAAAGTCAGCGGCGTCTGACCCTGTTGATCGCTGGCCAGTGGATCAGAGCCGTGTGTCAGGAGGAGTTCGGCCACAGTTGCAGAACCCTCGTGGGCCGCGCTGGCGAGCAAAGTCTGTCCGTCTGTAGAACCAGGCTGGTTTACAGATACCCCACTGCCTAGCAGCTTCTTTACAGACACCTCCCTTTCAAATGCCTGCCGTAAACTAGTGACGTCTTCGCCTGTACAATGCACTGCAACACGTGAAAAACAGGCTGCAGAGACGAGCCCGCTCCTCTTTAACAGCTGAAGGACTTCCTGACTGACCAGAACGGGAGGCTGGGTTACGGATGTAGTGCCGCTAGGAGTAAGAGCGGGCACACCTGCCCACAGCATCCACAGTGCCAATAATGAGGGGTTTTCTTTATGGTGACCTGAGCAAACTAAATGTGTGGCTAGCTGACAAGTGTCCTCAATGTCCAGGTGGGGTCCCTGCAAAGTCAGAGCCATGGCGAGCATACCGTGACCCTCTTCTCTGCTACACAGGTACTTCTGTGTGCAATACTTAACATCAGTCAGCCACTCAGCAAAGCTGGCATGAAAAAGTAGTTTGGCGCCCCCGGGGCCGTCGTTCAGGAGGGGCGCGAGGGTTCGGAGTTTGTTCTGGAAGTCCTGGGGGCTGAGCGAGGTGTCGTGCGTCCAGGCTGCTGTGAACAGCTGCTGGGGCGTGAGGGGCCTCGGGGCAGCCAGGAGGACATTGAGGAGAGGCCTGACGTAGACAAAGAGCTCCCGGGGGAACAGTCTCTGACATAGCCACAGGTAGAGGCCGTTCAGAGTACCGGGGATGTCGCGGATCTGCCGGAGACCCACCAGTGAGCCCGCTACGCCGTCCAGCACGCGCTCGAGGAAGAGGAAGCAGCCGCCACTCTTGATGTGCAGCAGATTCAGCATGTCGGCCGTGTCGGGGGTGAGCTGGCGGCGAAGCATCGCGTCTCCATCCAGCCGGCAGAGGATGTACTGCTGCACGTCACGGACTGGCGGAGGTTTGCGTAGATCGTCCAGAGAAAGCCTACGAAAACCTACAACACAGAAAGAGATGCCGTTTTTACACTGTACATATACTTTATCAGTCCTACGTTCCTGTCTGGCCCCACATATACAGCATAATAATATCTTAAAGTGCAACGCCTATCAAGAGGAGTTATCCTTTCTTCCTACCTGAGAGCATCTTGCACACAGCCTTGTTTTGGCGGCGGACGGAGCAGACCAGCAGCAGCCAGCCGGGCAGCAGGTGTTGATTGGCGGCCAGGAGCTGCGCAATGGAGCCGGTCTTCCCACCTCCCTCGCCATCCCCATACCCGACGTCCAGGGAGTCCACCACCACCATCAGAGTCTGGGCGGGAGGAGGAAGGTCTAACAGGGGTCCCAACACTGCTCTGAGGACACGCGAGAAAGAGACAGACACACAAAAGGAAGAGATTAAATTTAAGACAGCCTGTAAACAAATGCATAAAGTCAGTGACGCCAAGATTCACTGAAGTCACTCGATTGCTATGCAGGCGGCATGACTTGAGGGGATTCCACTTAAAGCCCAGATGTATTTGTTGAGTTTTTGCTTTTGCTTTTTATCAGACACACAGTCAATTCTAAAACAGTGTAAAGAAAACAACTTAATATAAGATAAGATATGTCAGTCAAACCATCATCGCAGCAGACGACCAAAGCGAAGCGCTTCTATCTGCGACATTAGCAGGAAGTAGGATTAGGAAACAAGAATGGCAAATATTATAATATATTCTACTGTCATTAAACTCTGGAATATGATGTGAATGAATGCAAAAACATAAATCCCAGTGCAACTGTCCTGTAAGTGCACAGTCAGCCCCCACACCTTGCTGTGATCTGATCATGACTCAGGTTAATGGAACTCCTGAAATGTCCTGCTCCACCCTGGGCACGCTCTCACACACACACATGATGTGTGTTCACAGGTTATAAACACACAGACAGTCCTAACATAACCAAGCATACTTGTACTGTGCACCTCTTCTTTCCAAGTACTTCCACCGACTATATTCATTTTCCTGACCCATTTTAAAACCCCTCAAGGTAACCTGCCTGAGCTTTGATTTTTTCTCAGCTGCACTAATGTAAAACCCTTTAGTCCTGACCATAATAGCAACAATAATAATAATGTTTTCAGCATAATTCCTTAACGCAGAGATGCAACCCAGTGGGTCATGTCTATAACGTTAAATCCAGCGCTACATGTCCACTAGGTCCGGTGAGGGCACTAGGAGACGTGCTGTTCCACTCAATTGGCAGTTCAAGCGGTAACATACCCTATTGTGGAATGCATGTGATTGGTCCCTGGTTTTCTGCCCACCTTTTCTAACAGGAAAAATCACTCTTTACATTAGCGTTTGTAGGGCTGGCCCTCTGTGGTCCAGCCAAAAACATCACAATAAAGAATGTCCTGAATGAGGACCTGAACCCAGCGTGGGAGCACAGTGATCAAAGGTTTTTTTGGACCTCCAGGCTCTTATTCCTGAATCTAGACTTTAGACCTGAGGCAATTTCATCTGAGGAGAATGACATCCTGCAGTTATCATGACGTACAGCACAGAGCTGCCGGAGCATGAACACTTCATACTGAAAGTGAAAGTTGTTCGAGGGCAGTGGGGGCTTGTTGCTTCCACATGATTACTGTGGCTGCAGTAAAAACATGCCTGAACAACTGACACCCATGATAATGTTATGGTAACTGTATAGTATTACTAGTTATTATAGGAACCCGTGTTCACCCTGTCCTAACAAAGCCAAGCAGCACCAGACCTGTGTTTAAACTGAGCCAGGGGGGGTTGTAAAGCAGTAGTTACTGGATTACTGACTGCTGACACCTTTGAACATCATCGACCATGAAACTTTGAATTTTAGAACGTTGTTTTAACTTTGTTATAGACAGACCAAATAAAAAAAAAATAACACTTTGGTCCAGAAATCTGAACAACTGTTAGATGGATTGACATGCAATTTTGTATTAACATTCATGTTCCCCATAGGAAGAATACTAATGACTTTGGTGAGCCCCCTCCCTTTTCCTCTAGTGCCACCAGGATGCCAAAACTTGCTCAATACCTTGGTTTACGACCAAATACATGGAATATTCCCATTAGCTTCAGCTGTAGGCTACTTTGTGTTTGATGCTACTGTTATTAGCGAATATTAGCCCCCCCGGCATGCTAAAACTAAGATAGTTAACATTAGGGCTGGGACGATGCACCTATCTCCCGATTCGATACCATCACGATACTTGGGTGCCGATTCGATATGTATTGCGATTTTTAAGTATTGTGTTTTGATAGTACGATTAACTTTTTTTAACTCTAGACCATGGGGACAAGTTGAATCATACACATCTAGGGATTTTTAATTTGGAAAATACTTAATTTAAACATTAAAATGTTTGATTTTCATGTCCTGAAGTTAAATAAATGATATCAGTCATTGTCAGGCATTATTTCTAAAATATTTTAGCCATCTTGAGAGCCGTTGAGAGGCAATAGATTTTCTCTGAATGTTGTATTGAGCACCTTTAAGCAAAAAAGAAAATACACAACACTGTACCTATAACTAGGGATGCACCGATTCAACTTTTTCAGTCCCAATAGCAATACCTGGGCTGATACCGAATACCGATCCAATACTGTTGTTTAAAGTGGCAGTAGGCAGAATATTTTTGGCATCATTGGGCAAAAATTCCATAATAACCAGCATATTGTAATTCAAGTGTTCTGAGAGAAAACTAGACTTCTGCTCCTCCTCATGGCTCCGTTTTCAGACTTTAGAACATCTAACCCGTGACGGGAGACTTTGACGAATTGCAGGTCATTTCATTGAGAGAGCGTTCCTATTGGCTGTGCTCCGGTCATGTGACCGGAACTTGGCGTTCCTTCACCAGATTTCACAATGGCGACGGCGTCACAAACGTTCTCATTTTACAGCTAAACCGTGCACTACAAGATGATTCTGAAAACATTTGAGGAGAGTAATAGTCATTAACGTAACAGAATATTGATTCATATTTGATCAGAGCTGCCTAGTTTGACCGTTTGGTCGGAGTTCGCGAATGATTGACAGCCGGCTCTCATAGACAGCAGCTGGATAGCAGACCTCAGATCAGTTGTTACTGCTTGTTTTCCTCTGGTCTGTGAAATCTTGCAGATTCCGTTAGGAGCACCGGAAGACACGATTTTTTTCAGGTTACCTGTTTCATGTACTACTGTCAGGATATAGTAACCGTTTTATAAAAATAACTTGTTTTAATCATATTTGCTCCATTTCTACCCACTGCAGCTTTAATTAATAAGCTGTATGCTTCAGTGTGTGGAAGTGACTGGGATCATTCTGTTATGTATAAGGCAACATCAGGCTGGACTTAAACTTTACTTTCTTAACTTTGTAAAACAAAATGTAACAAATAAATACATAGATGCAAATGTAGTGAATTGTTACTTATTATTCAAATAATAAATTGCACACCACTTAAAATGTCAGTATATAATGCGTATAATACATAAACATAGATCTGCCCCTTTGTCACCGATATTCGATCCAAATATTTGTGTCAGTATCGGCCCGATATCCAATCCGGTATCTGTGCGTCCCTACCAATAACGACATACTGAATCTCCATTGCAAAAATGTAATTTAATAAGCTGAATACATTTTTACCGGGTCGGTCTGGTTTAATTCTGTGCTCTGCTTCTCAGAGATGTGAACATAACTACACACAGACTACAGACAGGGGGTCTTGTTTCGAAGGTGACAAACAGTGATTAACCTGTGACAGCAGTCTGGTATGAACGGGTCAAACAGAGGCTAAACTTGAGTCAATAATCCTGCCAAAAACACTGGGTGGATGTTTGCGTGTGCTGTCATCAGTGATAATGTCTGTATTTAGAAGTGACCAGAAGGTCCAGTCCCCTTTAGTCACCAAACAGGTTTTCTTTAAACCCTGATTTAACAGTAACCTAAATAACCTTTTTATCTTTTCAGCCTCTAAACGGCCACACATCTGTGGGTGATTTGCAATGTGTGTTTCTGGGGCCTAATAATAGCAAATCAAGCAACGTTTCCAATCGTGTAAAAGCAGAATATGCTGCTTCCAGAGGAATCAGCGCCAGAAGTGTTCATAAAACACCGGCTAAGAGATAATTCAACCTGTAAACAGAGCCGTCGTGGCAGGAGAGACGCATGAAATTTTCAGTGTACCCTGGCAAGTACAGGAGCTTGGCGAGTGAAATCAAATAGAAGCCTGTGAAGTTGAATTAAAAGCAACTAAAAGCAGGGTCATTAACTGAACGCGTTGAGGTCAACAACAAAGTATCAGTCTCAGGATTAACATATGCGTAGGGAGTGGGGTAGGAAATTTCAACATCACAGAAGTGAGTCATCTGTAATGATTAGACTTTGGCAAACGATGCATCCAACAAATGTGCCCTGATTGAGCTACTGCCATCTTGTTATTCTGAAAACACACTAATTAGCTCCTCTAATAAACTGTCCATAAATGAACAAATGTGTCCTCACATAATGGACATTTTAACTAGCAATCAATTATTTGGTGGCAACATGTACATTAGTTCAGGGTTTACCTCAGGAAGTTAAGTCGCCCACATCCCGACGCATCACCACTCATGATAAATAAGTTAGAAGAAATCAGCCTAAACAGTAATGAGACTCAAATATATGGCTTTTGGTGTGGAATAGCATGTCTAATTGTCCCCAAAGATTTATGCTATACATCATAAAATAAATTCAGAAATATATTTCATTTTCATGATGTTAGATGAGGCAGTCTTTCAGACAAGGCGGCCCGCCTCTGCTATAAAAAAACAGCAGCAATCCCTTTAGCTATTTCCCAATTCCAGTAATTACCTGTTCAAACCTCTTCAGGCCTGCAACTACAGCTTATTTTCATAATCAATCAGTGCAAAGCTAAAAAAGAAATAGTGAAAAAATTCCCATCAGATTCCAAGGTGACATAATTGCTTATTTTGTGCGAGAGGAGACCCGAAAATATTAAAATGAAAATGATATAAAACAGTGAATGTTTGTCATTTTTGCTTGATTTGGCTCTACGTGATGAATTTACTATTTATCTATTTATTATTGTTGATCAAATTTATTTGGATTGATCACCTGTTTGAATAATAGAACAATATAGGTGAGTAGTAATGGCCACACCAAGAAAACGTCTTTTGTCAGAGAGGTTCACATCACTATCTCCTTCGGAACATATTTACACACCAATAGTTCTAGAATACTCCCTCTGGTGCTACTTGGACACGTCTGCAGTGATGAACCTGTGATCTGGTGTGGGGGTTTTGGGTCTTGAACATAGACTGTATAAAAGAAATGGATGTAGTCACCGTGACGTCACCTATTGGTTTGTGGACTACAGTTTTTTAAGTCTCAAATTTGACATTTTGGCCGTCGCCATCTTGGTTTTTTGCAACCAGAAGTGACATGAGAGAAGTACAACCACATGCTGACATTTTTTAGGTGACCAAAAAGTTTAAAATTAACTTTTGTGAACTGAAAACACATTGTGGAAGGGTTCAAGTTACAAGACGGAAACGCGGACAACTGCTTTATGGTCTATGTGACTCTAAATGGGAGTAGGCTCATTTTCTCATAGACTTTTATACAACCAGAGGAGTCGCCAGTGTCTACTGGGGAGGAGGTAGACCCAGAGGTAGCCCACTGGTCTTAAATCCACCGCGAGGCCTTGTTCAGCAGCCTCAAGAATGTTCTTGGTGTTCTGTACTGCAATAATCTCATCACCTTAAGACGTTGCCTCGCACGGCACCCTTGACTTTTATTATCGAGCATATCCTGCAATTAAAAGCGGATTTAAACCCTGCCCTGGGTGACAGCTACATCATCTTATCTTGCCTCTGTTTGCTTTAGTCATCTGATTAAAGCGACACTCCCGCACTGGGCACACGCTCAGGTCTGCGGAGGAGGAAGTGTAATGAAGCCTTTTGCGTTCCACTCAGCCCACGTAGTCACAGTGGGCACAGGTCTGTGAGTGACCTTTGACCCCTTTGAGCTTTAATTCAACTTCTGGAGATGTTACAATCAAAGCAGGTTTCCTCAGAGTCAAACATATTACACCAGTACATCACTCCACTGGCTGTCTGACCTGCTCACAGACTACAATCAGATAAGACCTCTCAGACCATCCTGTTCTGTTCTCTGGAACAAACCGCCTGATGACCACGCTGAAAAGCAGACTGAAAGCAATTAGGCTTGTGATTAGTTCTATTGTGCTATACTATATCAGTGTGTCTGTAGTTTATGTTTCTGGGGTTCTTTACTGTTATTCAGCGGTTCGGTGTTTGTTTTTTCTTTGTATTCTTTGCTCTCTTGTTACCGTTGCCTTTTCTTGCATCATATGCATCATGTTCTTCTGTACATTACCTGTTGCTACATGCAATTTAATATGAAATAATGGTGAATTTAGCTACAGTATAATACAATACATAATATTGTGTTGCATTACTGAGCTGATTTCACAAGCAAAGATCAGTTAGAAAACTGGGCTTTATTTTCTCAGCCAGGGGATGATTTGATTGGCTGTAAACCTCCTTTTGTAGAAACACCATCAGACGAAAGAAAAATATATTTTTCATAAGTGCCCTGGGCAAGAAAGGCAGCAATAACAATGAGCTACAGACTACAGATACTGTATAAAAAAAAGGTTGAAAAAAAATATCACAAGTTCAGAATTAAACATGACTCCCAACAGTTTGTGGTTTTTAAAAGCAAAGTGGGCTAACCATATATAATAATAATAATAATAATAATAATAATAATAATAATATGATAGACATGAGATGTACGAATTAAAAAACTAACAGTAAAGAAACACCCTCTGTATAATTTTTATATATATACACACACATACATATGAAAGAGCATTTGGCAACCATGGTAACATTTATGTATGCATGTCAGCATGGGAGCGCGAGGATTAAAGTGAGTGAAACACACCACATGGCAACTATCCCTTAACGCCTTTTCGTCCCGTCTCTACATCATTCTTCATTATTATTTATGTCATATCACGTCCAGTAGCCGTCTCCACAAATGGCGCTCATAATCAGCTTTGCTCTTGTGAGCTCTTTGTGACACTAAGAGTGATGAAGCCCACTGAAGTAAACATGTCCAATGAATGATTGACCTGTAGGCCTGTCGCAATAATAACCGCAATATTAACAAGCCAACCGCAGGGGATGGAAAGCAACCACCGCGACCGCTATGTTCATGTTTTTTTCTTTTTTGAATTCTTTGCCATGGGAGTGCCGCATTTTTACACTTAGCTACAAAAAGGCGGCAGCGGGACAAAGGCGCTGAGCGTCCATTCTGCACTGAGCGTCCATTCTGCACTGAGCATCCATTCTGCGCTGAGCGCTGCACGTATGCTGTTTTTTTCTGGTCCTCGAGAGTTGAAAAATGTTCAACTTTGGGTAAAACTCCACAATGACAAACCGTTAGGGGTGTGACGATTCACTCAGCTCACGATACGATACATGATATTGGGTTCATGATCTCGATACGATATTATAACGCGCTGTTAGCCGTAGACCCAACGCGCTGTTAGCCAACGAGCTAACGCGCTGTTAGCCGCCGAGCTAATGGTACGTGTCCACTGGGGCAGTTTTTATCGCGAGGGGACACAACGCTTCCCAACATTGGACGCTTGGTGTGCTGTCCCTAGAAACAAGGCACTCGGCTCCTGATTGGACGAACGCTTTCCCGCCGTTGGCTGCTGCTCCCAGCTTTCAAACCGGAACCAGTATGGAGGCTCGTTTGGAAACTTTCTTCTCTTATTTCACGTAAATAGTTCACTGAAATGTGTTTCTGAAAACATTTGAGGCAAGAAATAATCCATGCATTTGCTGAATCTGTCTTTATTTTGGATTGACAAAGTTTATTTTAAAAGATCCTCGGGAGTTTCGAGAGGCGGCGAGTCGCGTCGGACGTCCGTGATCTGCATAAAGCAGACGAGCCCTCAACTTTATGCAAATGAGGAACAGGCGTCGTGACGCCTAGTCTCTCGAATCGTGACGCCATGCTACCAGAATGCATCGCGCGGCTGCTTACATAGACAATGAATGGGGAGCGTGGAAAGGACGGAGGCTGTGGACACATACCATAACACGCCGTTAGCCGCCGAGCCAACGCGCTCTGCTTGTGTAAACAGCAGCGGTGGATGAGACAGCGGACAGAGCAGATGGACACGTTGCTTTCCTCCATGTTTAACAATTTCATGGTGTTTATGCTTGTTGAACAAGTGTAGTAACGTATCTTTGCTTTACACTTGCAAAGTTTTATTGCACTTACTAACAGCAAGGAGCACAGCGTCAACTCGTCTCTCCACGGCGGCCTCTCTGATCAGCTGTTCACTGACTAAACTGTGTGTGTGTTGATGTGTGTGGAGCTCCGACACAGAAGCTGCGGCCGTGCGCTACGATTGATTGGTTCAATTTCGGCGAGGACAGACCAGATTTTATTGCGCATGAGTTATACCCTGAGAGGCTGCAGCTTCAGCCCCGGAGCCCTGATATCGCGATCCAGTTTTTCATATCGACGATGCATATCGTCACGTTTTTATATTGCGATATTTCGTGGCACGATATTTCGCCACACCCCTACCAACCGTCACATCCTACATGTAGGTATAAGTGCTAAACTAAAATAACAACGGAGGAAGAGAAATGAATACACATAGAGCAGCGGGTCCGTCCTCTCTCCCTACGTGCTTCAGCCTTCCTTTCATCCAGAGGAAGTTCCCTACCACGTGCCGACATTTTGATATCCCATATCTTAGCAACCAGCTGAAAAAAGCGCTGCACCTCATTGCCCTTCTTTGTTCTGCATTTAACAATAAATAACTATTTAATTCCTTCCTCATCTTTGTCATTTAAAAAAGCAACACTGTACCTAATAATAGACAAACAATAAAGTTTATTCATAAAGCACCAAAATCAGGATAAATAAAGTAATTTGCAAAAAAAAACCAAAAAAACAAAAGAAGCTGCAATAATACTACATGTCGCGTTGCTGAGCCAAACATTATCACTGCAGGGGAAATTCCTTCACTGCGACAGCCCTACTGACCTGTCAGTCCATATGATTCATATCATGTGTTTATTCGTCTTGCAGTGGTGGAATGTAACCGAGTACAGTTAGACAGTGCATGTGAGTACTTAAAGCTAGGGTTGGTAATCTTCTTAAAAAACAGTTTTTGTTATATTTGTTTAAATTATTCAATTAAATTACATCCCGATGGTAATCAAGTCAAATGCTCTAACAAAAAAACAAAAAAAGGAAAAATCAGGAATCTGTGGCTGTCGCAGGGACTGTAATAAGCTGTCCAATCATTTCATTCGGGCCGAATGTAATGATTGGACGCCCTATCTGCCTGTCTGTCTGCCTGTGCGCACTCTGAGCGTGCACTCATTGCGCGTCGCCGGAGTCTAAACCTGCTAGCTTGACAGCTGTGAGAACTAACAATAGCCATGTTGGTTGTTTATGTTCATAATGATAATTTTGGGTCTTTGGAGGGAGGCCTGAAGGGACGGGCTGTCAGTGTTGCCAACTTGGCGTCTTTCTCGCTAGATTTAGTGACTTTTGGAGCTACTTTCATTGGAAAAGAGTTGGCAACACGGGGCAGGGTTTTTCTCGGGTGGATCATTTTTTAAATATAACGTAATCTTGCTAGTTTCTCAACATTACCAACACTATCTTTAAGTATTTCCATTCTATGCTACTTTATATATTTCTACTACATTTCAGAGGGAAATGTTGTACTTTATACTTTTACTACTTTACACTACGTTTCTTTGACACTTAGTCACTTTTCATATAAAAAAAAGCATGATACGATATGTACGTACTGTACTACTAATCTACCCAATGGTATACAAAGAATCTAAAACTGGCTCCACATTGACGGACTACAACATTCAAATGCTCTTACATATATGTATGTGATGTCAACAGAATAAAATACAATATTCTATAATAACAAAACATCAGAAAAGGAGCCAGTCTGTATAATGAGTACTTTTACTTTTGATACTTTAAGTACATTTTGCTGACTTCTGTACTTTTACCTAAGTAACTAGGACTTTTACTTGTAATGGAGTATTCTTAGATCACGTATTTCTACATTTACTTAAAGATCTGAGTACTTCTCCCACCACTGTCTTCTTGGTGCGTTTGTAATAATGCGATAGTGTGAACATGAAATGGACCAAACCTAAAAAGGCACGAATGGATCATTTTCTGGGATCTCAATTCACAGAAAGAGACCAACTTTTTGAATGTTTAATCTGTTAAAAAGCTTTCGGGCAGAGGGAGCAGCGAAGAGTTAAGGACTTGCTGACTACAGCCGGCTGGTTGAAGGCATACAGCGTGTTCCATGTATGCCCTTTCACTGCCAATTCAAGCCCATGTTTCAACAGTTTGTCAAACGGCTGTTCTCACATGGCAATGTTTCACCCCGCAGCCACTTTCTCTCACGAGAGCTCCGAACACAAACAGCGTCTGGCCGTGAGCCAGTCTGAGGGGAATGAGGAATCCAGCTCGGTACTTCACACCACAGAGGTAAGCAAACACAGGAGGAGCGTAAAAGGGCTCAGACTCATTGCAGAGCAAACACTGCCGGGAGAGAGTGAAAAAAAGCCCCGGAGAGGAGGGTGACCTCGCCGACTGGTGCTGAGACAGTCACTGGGGGTACTGGAGGCATTTTTCGCCTCTTTGTTCTGTTTTTTTTCCTCTCTGAAAGGAAGTTGTGTCGTAAATAACACTGTAGCATTCATTCCCACTGGAGGCCCATTGTGTGTGCTGTGAATGGGCGGTATTATGAGGAGGAGAAATAAATATAAGATGAGGAAGAATAGCTGCTGCCGTCTTTTTCCTGCGACTGTCTTTTTCCTGCTTTGCTTCAGCGATGGTTGACACGTTGTTTTTAGGCTTTGAAACTGTCTGTTGACAGTCCAAACACCCGCAGAGAATCACCTCTGTTTAGACGCAGACTTTAAGATATAAAATGCATAATTTCCTAAAAAACAATCTATAGACTGATACAAAAATAAATCCCTCTCAATCATCATTTATGTCCCACTAGAAGTGTGTGGCGGTGTCTGTTTCTGCAGTGACCCTGAACTCTTCATGTATTTTCTCTTTTCTTCTTATTTTACTTTAGTCTGGACGCTTCTGGGTGTCTGCAAACAGCTTTTGTGCCCCACGTGGTGGTGTAACCCCCAGCCAATAACAGTGTAACGGTGTGCAGCCTGTTCAGGTGTTCAAATATCGCCGCTTTGTCACGCCCCTCGGCTTCTGCTACCAGTGCACAAGTCCCCCCTTTAGCTCTGGTACATACAAAACGAGTCGTATTTCACGAATGATAACGGGTTGTGTTATGTGCATGTGTTCCAGTGATTCCCCTGGCTCCTCTCTGTGCTGTGAATGCTGCTATGATCGGTGTGTGTCGTTGTGTAGTTTTACTGAAAGCAGCGCTGTGCCACACAGACAGCCTTCGGCTGCATTCATTCAAAATCTGGCAACTCGGTTCCTTCCCGCAGGGTTGTGCGAAGTTAGTTGTGTGTTTATTTGTGTTTTGGAACGTAACCACCGAGAAACAATCAGAAAATTACGTTTTATTTCTCTGAATCACTGCTTTGTTCTCACTAACGCCGCTCCTTCACTTCATTCACTCTATTGTTCGCTCGACCATCGCTGCTCTCTCTCACGTTTAATAACGTGTTATTAACTTTGACAGCCCTAAAAAAATATTCTCATTGTGATGCAGATTTCAAATCAGCCAGCTTTAGTTGGAAGTGTAGCAATAGACAAATCAAATCAAATCAAATCAAATCAAATTCATATCATCCATGTTGTGTAGCATTAAGATCATCAAGCATGCTTTTACGTTATAACACCACCAGGGTCCTCAATGTGTCTATGAAAAGCTTTCACATTCTCATGATCAGGGTGAACACGTTTAAAATGACAACAAACGTTGAATGTTTTCGGTCGCCACAATCAAATGTTGAAACCGACTATTTACAAAACAAGAAAAGGAACCCGTGGGGCAGGTTCTCACCGTGTCGTTTTCACCACAACAAACCACTTGTTTGCCCGCTGACTCGTGTCAGACGTGACTTTGCTCAGCTGCTCCTGCTTTCATCAACAGTAATAAAAATCACCATTCACAGAATGTGATACCACACATACATGGCGCTGCTGTGTTGAGCTGGGAATGATGAGCCACCGCTCTAGAACATGCACACACACGCCAAGCGCCTGGATGGGTTTCGGGCTTGTTATCTTTCGTTTAACTTTCCTCTCCCTCTCATTTGGCAACTTTGTAATTCCCCTCTCAAATCTGCTTGGATAAATAAATAATAACCCTCTTCACAGATCAAGCGTGTGACTGTCGCATCAAAAACTTTTTGAAAAATCCAAACCTCTTGAAGGTGTCGTCGGGGTCTCTTTGACAGGCGAGAGGCTCCAGAGAAGAGGATACGGACGGGCTGTTGAGGGTCTCTTCGTACCCAGGAGGGAGGAGTGGCGAGGCCTTCAGCTGCTCCACCAGGCCCAGGACGAACCGCCACAGCAGCGTACTCCTCTGGTCCTCCCACTGGCAGAAGTGGGAGGCCAGGCAGCGCGGTGCCAGCCCAGCCGCCAGCCCTGCCTTCGAGGTGGGCCACACCGCCTCAGTGCACAGGGCCGTCTTCCCGGCGCCGGGGCCCCCCGTCACCAGCAGCCCCGGCGGCTGCCCCGGCACGGAGCGGGTGTCCAGACAGCGCCGCAGCTTGTCCAGGGCCCATTCCCGGCAGTAGAAACGCCGGCCCTGGAGCAAGCTGGAGGAGCTGCTGCGAAATCCACTGCTGCTCATTTGTTCCTGGGGGTCTGACTTCCAGGCGACAACTCGCTGCTCTTAACTCCACGTCCCATGCTCCTCCAGTGATTTTACTCCTGGCTTTTTTAGCAGGAGCTGCAGCTGGTGACACCTCTGGTTCGTGACAGCTCTGGGTATTTCCTCACACTTGACAGTTCCTGAAAGTGTTGCGTCAGGTGATTATTATCAGTGGCTGTCCTTCCACCCTGCAGGTCTCGAGGTGGTGATTCTGACAGGGAGAGGAGTCAGAGAAAGGTCGAGTCAGCGAACGGATCACCTCTTCATTTTCTTGACTTCGGATTTGTCACCATCTTTTTTGGAAACGCCAAAGCGAAGAGGAGGACCCGTGGTTGGTTACCACCGTTCGCCGTGCCTCCTCCTGGAGATCGTGAAGCTGTCAGAAATCAGAAAGAGGGGAGAAAAAGGGATAAGTCAAGAGAGGAACTGACAGCATGTTTTTCCACAGATATAATGACACAGTATCTCACCCCTCCCCTGATGACTTAGTCGTCCCTCCCGTCTTCCAATTCCAGCTACAGACTTCCCTCCTCTCAGTTTTTGTTCTCTTAAGATTTCAAGCATCGATTCCAAACTGCAGCTTCAGCATGAAATTCTCTCTTTCCTTTCCCATGCCCTCAGCTCTTTACAACCCTCCGTTCACACACCTCACACCTCCCTCTCTCACTCTCTCTCTCTCTCCATCTCTCCGTCTCTCTCGTGCTCTCCGGTTTTTCCTGTTTGGGGTTTATTTGTCTCCTCCCTCCCTTGGTGTTTCTCAGCATGTCAAGACATGCACAGGAGAGCAGAGAGAGAGAGGGAGAGAGAGAGAGAGAGGGGAGGAGAGAGGGAGGACTCCTGTGGCTGTGAGCGATTCAACAGCTGACAGGTGGGAGGGGTTATCTGTGGTCAAGGTTCAGTCTCAGGGCATTACTACACCTGGAGCTTTAGTTTTAAAGGTGATTTATCCACGTAAAGCCACATCATGCCGCTGAGGTTTTGTCTCATGAAAATGACTTTCTAATCTTCTGAGGTGCTGTTGTCATCAAAGCATGGCTCTTGGAATTAATTTGATTTCATTCATTCATTAATCAACAGAGACATCACTGAGACACGTTGGGATAATGTATTCATAATTTATCAAGCAAAACAAATTATTTAATTTAAAATCTTAGATTTTGGGAAGTTGTGATGATAATGATTTTCATCATTTTTCTGAAAAATCAAATATATAATCAACCGATAAATCAATAATTTAAAAAAATTGTTTGTTGCAGCCCCAGTTAAAGCGAGGGTAGGCAGCATGTTTTTGGAATCATTGGGAAAAAATTCCATAATAACCTTTCAGCAAATTGTAATTCAAGTGCTCTGAGAGAAAACTAGACTTCTGCTCCTCCTCATGGCTCTGTTTTCAGGCTTTAGAACATCTAGCCCGTGACGGGAGACTTTGACCAATCACAGGTCATTTCACTGAGAGAGCGTTCCTATTGGCTGTTCATTCAACAGAGGCAGCTGTCAATCACTTGCAAACTCCAATCAAACAGTCAAACTACGCAAAGCTGATCAAATATGAATCAATATTCTGTTGCTGTGATGTCTATTTTTCTCCTCAAATGTTTTCAGAAACATGTTTTAGTGTAGAGTTTAGCTGTAAAATGAGCTTTTCACAAAGGAGGCTAAATAACGCTCAATTTACACTACATTTTGGCGAGGAAAAACTGTCATGGCCATTTCCAAAGGGGTCCTTGACCTCTGACCTCCAGATATGTGAATGAAAATGGGTTCTATGGGTACCCACGAGTCTCCCCTTTACAGAGTATTAAATACTTGACAAATCTCCCTTTAAGGTACATTTTGAACAGATAAAAAATGGGAGATTAATCCTGCGATTAATAATGATTAAATATTTGAATCGATTGACAGCCCTAATCTTTTTCAAACTGATGAAAAGCTAACTACCATTCTGTATCAAAAGAAAATGACACAAAGCAACTGATGGCAATACAACTCAAGTCTTTGGAAAATTGTTGCAATAGAAATTGAATAGTTGGCAAAAAGAAAAAAAAATGCTTTCAAGGAAATACAGCAATTATGTAATTTTCTGGGATTACATGCCGTCACATCACCCTCACCACCGCCGTATAATAAGCTGTGAGCAATTTCCACCATGCCTGTGTTTAGGTAATGCACAATGTGTCCATCAACAGCACACTCAGAATTCCATCAATTTTAGACGGCATGCTACTACTTGATGAAGTGGATGAAAAAAATCCATAAAAGACGGTTGGACTTCTGATAAAAAAAAACCCTTTAAGGAATCCAGACGAGGAATGTCAACGGCTTCTGTGACAAAGTTAAGATAATGACTTATCAAGCACCAACTACACTAAACCAAATCTGTCTGATCATAACCGTGATTTCACACTTGAGCATTGAAAACAACCCTGCTGTGCATATCATCTACAACATGATAGCCTGGTGACAGTATGATTTGGAGAGCCAATTGGAAACATGATATGTTCTACACTTGTTAGCTGACAGGTGCCAAATACTGAAAATGAACTGTAGAATGAAGAGATGTTTTAGCAGGGCACTGAAGACTGACACCAAGCAGTGAAGTCGTCTACATTCTTGGCATTACTTGTGGTTTTTACAAAGCCCTCTGAACCTGGCGTGTAGCCTGTAAAGACGCTGGTGCAGCAAACCAACCAAAGCCTGGAGCAGCGTCTTTATAGCGCTTCACAGACATGCTGTCTATGCAGAAGTCAATTTCATTTTTATATATCCCAACTAGGCCCCAAACCCTAATTTGGAGGCATAACTTATTTAGTTATAGTTCCTGGTCCTCAAAGCTCAAATGTTTCTGAATGTAATATTTAAATGTTCACTGGTGGAAAACCACTTATTTAGACTTCCACAGGCTACTTGTGTCTGTTTCCAGTCAGACTTCAGATGGAATGAATTTGAATGTAATGATGTTTCGCTTCATGTAATGACCTCTACTTTCATTCTGCTGCCCTGCTGTTATGGCAATGTTTACCCTCTCTGACCCAGATTTTGTCAGGGGGCACATGCGCACATTAAAAAGCCAATAAGCCGATAAGAAACCTTGCGTATATACATGGCCAAGAAATAGACATTCTCCAGGGCACATCTAGATGTGTATATAAATAAGGCATCTCTAACCTTCTACCCCCAATTACGGAAACCCAGGTCTCTTGTTCACATGACCCGACTGTAAACACGCTGAATGAAGTTGCTAGGCAACCGGTGAAGACACTGTACAAGACGTACTGGGAGTAGGATGGATAAACTGTCTTAAATCAAGAAATGGTTACACCACCTAACGCCCTCTGAAACTACTAATAGCATTTTTTTTGCAAATTGCAAGAAATCGTTAAGGCATTTTGGGAAATACGCTGACCAGAACTTGCTTTTTAGCCAAGAGTCAGATGAGAAGATGACACCACACTCATGTCTAAAAAAATATAGATGCATTTCTAGGGGGTTCAGTGACCCCCCCCACCCCCACCCTGAACCAACACAAACTGTGCCTGTGCACAAGAGGGGGGTGTTCATGTGGACTCTATTCCTTTAAATGAAAAATCTGCAGCAATAAGCCATAAGTAATTAAATAGTTTATATTAAAGATAGGGTTGACGATGTTGGAAAGCTAGCATAATTTGAAAGTAGCATCGCCTCAGGAGCTCCGTCTAAACCCCTCCCCTCGGAGCTCCTTCCAAGGCAACGCCCCCCCCACACACACACACATGCACGAGCACCGCCGCATCGTAACTACTTCACAGACACAGAGCGGAGAGAGGACCTCAACTCAACAACGCTACCTCATGACAAGTAACCGCGGCAGTGCTACTGCAGGGCTGAGTTTTCTCTTCCATTCTCAAGTAATCTCAAGTAAAGGCTGGTGCATGCCAAGGGTAGAGTACGAGCAGGGAGGCAGGGAGGCATCTGATTGGTTCTTTCCAAGCGGACCTCGAGGCAGTGATTGGTAGATGTTTTTACAGGATTACAGCAGCTACAGATGACAGCTCTTTTCCGGTCCTTTTTCAGAGCTCATCAGTAATGGATGGCTGTCGGGGGGTAAAGACCATTTCAACCAATATAACAGATAGTGGATACTGGAGAACATCGTCAACCCTGCCTTTAAGGAGTGTGTTTGTAAATGAAGATGTTTATATTGCCTTTTTAAGGTTTTAAAGGCATATTTAGTCACGTGCCTACAGGATGAATTGGGACTGTTTAAAAAAAAAAAAATGTAATTTTTTTTTTCTTGCCTCACCTTTTATTTACCTCCACACAGTTTTTAATAACAGACTCAGTGGTTTTCGGCATAAATTAAGAGCACACTGTGTCCTAAAATATGGCACTTCTAGGCTACTGTACCTTAAACATTACAGCCAATCAGCTGCCTCCCTCGCTGTAACCATCAGTGTCGCTGCCTGTCGGGCTCTACAGGTGATCCTCTACAGGTGATCCGCTGCAGGCTGTCAGCCCTCCACCTGTCTGCTTCCACACCAACAACCACATGATAACCCCCTCCAGGTGTTTAATGGCAGTAATCTAGTGCTAATGTGTGTTTAAACTGACCTCATTGATCAGACAGCAGTGGTCGACGCCATTGTAAACAACAACACAAAGCAAACAGCCCACTTTGTCAGTTTGTTTCTGACTAAAAAGCTCCTAAAGTCCGAAAACAAGACGTTTTAAACACAACGTGATTTAGAGATCCAGCTAACATGATCTTACCTGCCAGTCGCGCTCTCCATCTCGCTCTCCCTCCTGAGCCTCAAACCGCCAGAAACCACAGACAGCACTTCACCGGATTTGAATCACGTGTTGCCACTCCCACAATCCTCCACAGCATCACATTAAAGGTGAACTTCTTGTTGTTTCCTGTGGAGATGTCCTGTGGAGTTCAAAGACTGCCGTTTTCTCCAGCATGTCTGTCTCCGTGTCTCAGGCGGGCTGCTCTCTCTCTCTGTGTTTCCGTGCACTCTCTCAGAGAGGATGTTGGAGGAAGAAGAAAAGGTTGTTACAAGGACATCTGCAGGGCTGCTTTCACACTGATGTGTTAGACTGGAGTACACATTCATGTCTTACTCTTACTGGATGGATGTATGGAAACCCATTGATGCCAGAAAAAAAGACTACAATAGATGAAATGTTTGGAGTGACAAAGATAACTGACTTACATGGCATAAATGATGAGGTAGTCAGTCAATTAAGACTTTCTAAGTTAAAATGATGAAGTCAAAAATTCAAAAAAAGCCAAGACTTTTTAAATTAATCAATTTCATGATTCAGAATTTTTGACTCATGATGAATTTTGCCTAAACAAGTCATAATTCTTACACAATATCTTACATTTTGTTTACTTAGAAAGTCAGTTTTCATATCTAATATTTTTTGTTGTTTTGTTTTGTTTACCTCGTATCATAAAATTGTAATTTAAAATCTCATAATGTGGACTTTGTATGTTATTCTTAAAGCTGCAGTAGGTAGAATTGGAGCAAATATGATTTTAAAAAGTTATTTTTATAAAACGGTCAGTCACTATATCCTGACAGTAGTGCATAAGACAGGTAATCTGAAAAAAAAATCATGTTCCTCCGGTGTCCTCCGGTGACCTCCAGTGTTCCTAATGGCATCTGCAAGAGTTCACAAACCGGAGGAAAACAACCAATCAGAGCCAAGCTGGAGCATTGCCGTCTCTCAGCAGCTGTATATTCTGATTCTGTAATGCCTATTTCTCACCTCAAATGTTCTCAGAAACATCTTGTAGTGTACTGTTTAGTTGTAAAATTAGAAAGTTTGTGATACGACAGCCATGTTGAGATCAGTTGAGGAAATGCCAAGTACCGCCCACCAGCCGGAGTACAGCCAATAGGAACGCTCTCTCTCTCTGAAATGACCTGTGATTGGTCAAAGTCTCCCGTCACTGGCTAGATGTTTTACAGCCAGAAGACAGAACCATGAGGAGGAGCAGAAGTCTAGTTTTCTCTCAGAACAATTGAATTACAATATGTTCAAAGGTTATTATGGAATTTTTTCCCAATGATGCCAAAAACATTCTGCCTACTGAAGCTTTAACTTACTGTGGTTGTGTCCAAAATTCCATAACATGCTATTTAGTACGCTAAAACAGTAAGTGAGATATTTTAGTGTGTCTGAAACCTTGGTATGAAACCAATAGTACGTAAATTGCATACTATTACCGGGGAAATATTACAGTATGCAACACTGGACACTACGGTGGCATAAATATCCCACAATGCAATGGGGTATTGACGACAACGTCCATAACAGACGTTGACGGACAGCTCTTTAACATCAATAACGCTTCAATTTAACTATAAATATAAGCTTTCACTTTGCTGGGTGTAATATTTGAAATGAATTCAGACTTTGATTCTCATAAGCCGTTGTGTTGGGCACATGAGGTTGGCAAGGGTTACCATGGTTACACATCTCCAACCAGCAAGGAGGCTTTCAGGAAGTAACTTATTGCTCCGAAAAGATACATACTGCTGTTATGTAGTGCATAGTATGTGATTTTGGACGTAGCTGATTAGTAAGTCAGAATTTTGAGATAATACATCCAATTGATGAAACTGTGTGTCCAAATGTTGACTTTGAGAGTTGATTTTAACTTACTAACTTACTTTAAACTGATGAGATATTAACTTAAAATAATGAGTCAAAATAATGACTTATTGTATAGTCTCTCAAATTTGTAATTTTGTTGTTATAATAGGCTAGTAGAATAGTATGTTTTCATTCTTTTTAATTGTAGAAATTGGCCTCCATAAATGACCTGGCTGATTTTAAAGGCGCAATCCGTCATCCAAACTATAAACAAAAGGCCCACTTTATATTTTAGTAAATGGACAACAAAATTAATCAAATTTACTTTTGTTTTGTGACACTGTACTCAAATTTATACTTAAAAGAGATTCCCCCGAGTTGTTTTCTTCCAACAATTGCAGCAGAATTCACAGCTGACTTGGAGACATGATGTTTCTTGTCCAAACCACATAAAAACTCTGCCTTAAATTCTTCCTGGCCAGGGGCCTTAAACTGTCCCACCATCCCAACTGAGCTCACAGTGAAATGAGAAATGACCTTTTAGCCCTTTTAGCCAATTCTCCACATTCTAACATGCTCTTATAGACTCACCAAAAAAAACCTCCTCTCTTGAATAATGACTTCACATTTCACTTTCACATGATGATGTCATGAACGTAGCTCATCTCTCATCTGTGTAAAGCTGCATAAAGAGAGATGCCAAAGACACATCCAGAAAAAAAGATGCATAACACTGTATCTTTTTAATTTTCTGTTTCACTTCAGAACTCCAGTGACAAACTCTACAATAAACAGAACATGTTTTAGAATACTTTTTATCAATGATAATTTCTCCAGAGTGGAGGTCAGTCTACTATATTTAGAGGGGAGACCTCTACTGGATATCTGTGGTAATGACAGACTTCTGTCAAAACTGTTCAGCTGAAGATGAATCACATTATATTTTATTTTATCATCCTTCCACAGAATCTGCACTTCAATAAAGAGTGTGGAAGATACTTTATTTTGCAATGGTCCCAAATTAACCCCATTCAAACAACGTTAATGATTGTTATGGTTATCTCACGCATACGTATACTCACTTAAGTTCATACACACATGCAGTGACACACTTTTTACAGTGATATAGGCCTAGAAAACAGCTGTATTTCTTGTATAACTTAAAAAATTCACTGTATGAAAATTATTTAAATTATTTAAAGTGAAAACAGCCACAGTCAGTCAAAACCAGTCAAACACCAACACATAGGCCTATAATGAGTATTGTTTTTTTAGGAATAAATCATGTAATATAGATGTGCTTGTTGCTTCTTTTACACTCGTTCTTTCTCCTCCTCCTTTCTGCTGGTGTCTCATCGTGCCTTGATGCCTTTTCTTTTTTGCTGAATAATTCATTAATGTCAACAAAAAGCTCTTTCCACCATCTCTGATGCACTGAGGCATCATCCGGGAGTGGAGGCGAAATGCATAACACCATTAAGGAACAGTAACATTCAACACATTCAGTCATTATAGATTAAACAGATGAATTCATTTATTCACAAATGAATATGAATAACTGAAAATCTGTATAATATTCCTATGGCAGTCTAAGAGTGCAAGTAGTTTGACACACAAACTACTAGTAGTATAGTAGTATAGTAGTATAGTAGTATAGTAGTAGTAGTAGACTGACCAACATTGACTTGGACACTTGGACAAAAATTCCTTGATTAAAGGGGACTTATCATGCTCCAGGTTCATACTGGTTTCAGGGTTACAGGTTTATACTAAAACATGTTTACATGCTTTGTTGTTCAAAAACACATTATTTTTCTCATCCTGTCTGTCTGAATATACCTGTATTCACCCTCTGTCTGAAACGCTCCATTTTAGCGCCTCCAGAGAAAAGCCCAGTCTGCTCTGATTGGCTTGAGAGAAAAATGATGGAGCACCTTTACAAAGATAGTTCTCAAGCTGTGAGTGGTGTATTCTAATGAGCCTGCATGTGACATAGAAGAGGAGGCAAATCTGAATGGCTTGTTGAATCACATGTTTTCTGATCTAGACAGTCCCCAAAAACCTGACTCTGTCACAGTTTGTGTGTTGGTAGGTACTCCAGATACCCAATCTTATGAGCACAAGCACTGCAAACAAGAGTTTTTCATGATATGTTCCTTTTAAAATCCATCCCTGTGATTAACACACTGTAGTTGTTTTATGTCTAAATCATTTTTACCATACAAAAAATGTCGTTTTCAAACAGCTCTCTGAGAAAAAGCAAATGTTTTTGTGACATTTTTTTTTCAGCTAAAAAGGCAAACTTCACCACTAAGATCCCTTCACACCCCCTTCACCACTCCTTCCAGCTTCTCCCATCAGGCAGCTGCTTCAGAGTACCTCTGGCCAAATAGGGAACTGTCATTGCCACTGCAATATCTATTTTAAATAAGGCAAAAGACTTTACTTTGCACAGCTTTTGCACACCTGCTCTTATTTATTTATTTATTTATTTTGATGTAGTTGTTATATGATGTTAATGTAATTTTATGTGTATTCATGGATGTATCGTTTTTATATTGTTTGTGAGCCCCTAACCTCACTCACTCTGTAATAGACAATAACGTTTTTTGAATCTCAGAATTTTTTTATATAATGTGAGAGTTACCAGGACAGATTTGTAAGAAGTGGACAAGGTTTGAATTTAAAAATAAAAATTATTATTATTTTTATTATTATTTTTTTTAAATTTTAAATTTGGTGGTTGCTCAGTTTAATCACTGTTATTTGTGGGTTCAGATATCTGATTGTGCTCCGGATCATGTTGGTCTGTTACAAATCTGTCCCCGGGAGCTCTGTGTAGTGAGATGAAGAGAGTTGATCTTTTTTTTGCCTTCTAGGTTTATCTCTATTTAGTGAGTTTTTAAATAACACTTGAAATGTTCTGTATATTTTCATTAGAAATGGATCTTTCTTTCATTATAAATTCATCTTTCCCCGTAGGATGTTCAAGGCTCTAGAATATAAAATGATTTTTATTTTTATTTTATTTTTTTTAAATGTACCGCAAAATATTGAAATGTTTACAGGGGTATTTCTGGGTGGGTGTAAATAATAGTTCATGTTTGGATGATCAGTCAGTTGCTACTACACTGCACATCAACAACAGCAACACACTGACTTTTTCAAAAACAGCAGAAAAGTTACAGAAGCTGCTCGCCCACATCCTGTGTCTGTCTCTGCCTGGCCACGGGCTCAGTTTTACGTATTCTTGCATTTAACCTGAAGGGACGTCACCTGTGCGGTTTGAAAACTTTTCTCCAAAGTTTCTCCTCTCCAGGCAGCTGCTGGTTTCACTCTCTTTTCGGTGGAGAGACTTAAAACTTGCTTCTGTTATGTAATCCATCCATAGACTGTATATAAGAAGTGGACGTAGTCACCGTGATGTCACCCATTAGTATGTGGACTGCCGTTTTGAAGCCTCGAGTTCGGCATTTTGGCTGTCGCCATCTTGTTTTTTTGCAACCAGAAGTGACACAAGAGGGTGGAGCTAAGTACAACCGAACGGTGAATAAGACATTTATAGGCAACCAAAATGTTACAATTTCATGAACTGAAAACACACTGTGAAAGGGTTAAAGCTGTAAGACGGAAACATGTAGCGACCTGTCAATCACAGGGTAGCCCTGCCCTAAAGCATGCCCTGCTTTATGGTCTATTTGACTCTAAATGGGACCATCATTTACTAAATGAACATCATGCTGTATTGAAGAAGACTTGAAACTAGCGATTGAGACCATAAACTCATGTTTACAGTGTTTACTGAGGGAATAAATCAAGAGAGAAGTAGGCTCATTTTCTCATAGACATCTATACAATCAGACTTCTTTTAGCAACCCGAGGAGTCGCCCCCTGCTGGCTGTTAGAAAGAATGCAAAGTTTAAGGCACTTAAACAATGGCCAGACTGATGATTTTCACTGCAAATAGATAACTGACCTCAAGCAAGACTTCAAGGCTCCTAAAGTAGCTTTTCTTCTTGCACTGAAGTGTGCAAAAAAAGTAATGTGATTATTAATATATAGGTTTCAAAATGCAAAAAACATTGGTAGTCCTTTAAAGTTGAAGTAGGCGAGATTGGAACAAATATGATTAAAAAAAGTTATTTTCATAAAACGGTCACTATATCCTGACAGCAGAACATGAAACAGGTAACATGAAAAAAATCATGTGTCTCTGTGTCCTCCGGTGCTCCTAACGGCATCTGCAAGATTTCACAGACCGGAGGAAAACAAGCAGTAAGAGCTGATCTGAGGTCTGCTGTCCAGCTGCTGTCTATGAGAGCCGGCTGTCAATCACTCGCGAACTCCGACCAAACGGTCAAACTAGGTAGCGCTGATCAAATATAAATCAATGTTCTGTGACGTTAATGCCTATTTCTCTCCTCACATGTTCTCAGAATCATCTTGTAGTGCACGGTTTAGCTGTAAAATGAGAAAGTTTGTGACGCCGCCGCCATTGTGAAATCTGGTGAAGGAACGCCAAGTACCGGTCACATGACCAGAGCACAGCCAATAGGAACGCTCTCTCTCTCTGAAATGACCTGTGATTGGTCAAAGTCTCCCGTCATGGGCTAGATTTTCTAAAGCCTGAAAACAGAGCCATGAGGAGGAGCAGAACACTTGAATTACAATATGCTGAAAGGTTATTATGGAATTTTTGCCCAATGATGCCAAAAGTATACTGCCTACTGAAGCTTTAATCCTGTAAAATCAGACAGACCCACCAGTAGCTCCATCAATATGAAGTTGTTTTAAATCCACAGGACTTTATTTAAGATGCAGTCTCAGGTTGTAAAATGGAGCAGAAGACGTTGTGTTTGTTATAACAGAGCCTTAAAAGCATCATCTTGGGTTTGAATAGTTCACAGCATCCTCTGAGTGGAAAGTTTGAGGAAAATCTGAACCAAGGATTTATTTTCAGAAATTTAAAAAAATTGCAGGCTTTCAAGCCATAATTACATTCTCAAAGTCTAAACTGCTGAAAATGCTTTTAAATGTTGCTGTTGCTGTTGCTGCTGCTGCTCTGCATGAATTGCATCTGAAATCCTAAATGTGAAGCAACTTATATTCTGCAAAAAAAGGAATAAAAGATCTGGATTGAGAGTCATTTTCTAGGCCCGAAGAGCGCGCATCAGGAGGGTTGATGGAAAGCCTTGTACTCATTTTGACATCCACTTGGTCATTAGCGGAGACATTTCTCATCGTGAATGTTAACATTGGAACGTTCTTTTTAATTTAACATGATGTTCTGCAGATGACCTTGGCTGTTGAGATGGGCGCTGTTGCAGTGAACGAAGAGGGAGTCACATACTTTTTTGTCTTTGACTCTACTGCTCTGTCTCAATGTTGATTGAAAGTGTTCTTTCCTAAAAAATATACTCTTTGGGTAAGTACCTGCAGTGTCCTCAAAACATCTTAGAGATTAGAGATAACTTGTCAAATACCGCCGTTTGGTCAGCGCCCCTCAGCATTAGACACCAATGCACAGAGGCACCCTTTAGCAACGGTATACGACAAACCTGGTTTTCAGCTAACTCGACGGTCGGAGCGAGTGATGTAGATTTAATAGCATTATAGTTCTTCCTGGGCGGGCGGGAGGGCTAGTAGATGGGTCAAACAAACATAGGACTTCCATCCAGGAGACTGCTGTTTGTGTGCTGTGTGAAACTAAAAGTAACGTTGACTTATTTTGTCACATCAGTTGCTAGTTAAGCTAGACTCATCGGTATCGTCAGCCCCGTGAGTCACATGAGATGCTAGTCAGTGCCTATGGTCAGTCCTGTGAGTCACTAGTCACGTGAGATGCTAGTCAGTGAAGTTAAAGGTACTGTTTGTAAGAATCAGAAATTGCTTGTTAACAGCGACACCTGTGGCCGTTAAGTCAATGAAAGTCAGCGTCCTGTTGCCCGCGCTCGCTCTACATAGACATGAACGAGCATCGCTCAAAACAGTGAGGAGACACACGTCAGCTAAAACCACAATATCACTCTATATTGCAGCTGCTGGGCAGTAATGTTAGCTGACCAGACGAAGGTCTCTCCATGAATCAATGCTGATCCTAGTGTTGGCTTTTCCTGCCTCGGCCTCCCGACTGCGGTCGGAGGGAACAGGGGAGACACCGGAGTTTTGGTCGGAGACGATAACGTTTCTCTCTGCGGAGCCCCGTCACTTCACAAGACACGGGAAACCTCTGTTGGTCTGGAGGAGCTGCAGCAGTTATTTCTGCACAAACGTCCACTGAACATTCACTAGATATTCTCAGAGCTAAACTAACTCTTCTGCAGTGTGGAGTGAGCGTGCATGCACGTGAGAGGTGGAGCGAAAGAGCAAGAACGAGCGTGGTGTGTGAGTGAAAGCAAGCAGGTAGAGGAGCAGGGGAGTAGAGGAGCAGAGACTCCAGTCCTGGAGACCAAAGCAACGGTCTCCCCCGCGTCCTCCGACCGCGGCCAACACTGTTTAACAGACGGCTTCACTAGGTAGAACTCTGCGGTTTTGGTGCTTCCGTGTAGTTTGTGTTGGAGTCTTGTCTGAACAGCGTAGCCACACGCGAGCGTGCATGGGACACCGACCCGGATTGATTTATACGTGTAAGAAGTTACAAACAGTCCCTTTAATGACAACCACGACCGTTTCCTAACCCTACCCAAGGCCTATTGAAAGAGGCTGGGACAACGATCTTGAGCTATGGAGTATAACACATGTGTAACTGTGCTATCGGCTCAATTTCGATGAGTGCAGATCAGATTTTACCGTGCTTGTACCCCAAAGATATGACGTGTTGATGACGCATGACATCTCCTCTTTTCACCCTCCTTGACCCCTAACTAAGAGGTTGTGTTGCCTAAACCTAACTTCCTGTGAAAACGGAAGTTTATTTTGAAAGGACATGATGCATGTAACGAGCATATATTGACACGCCGTCCCCGATGCGTCCAAAAGTAACGCAAGAGGGGTATACCTGTGCATCGTTCTCTGATGCCAAGGACCACTGACCAAACGGCAGAGTTGGGAGTGAGAAAGTGTTGCAATATTCAGTACAACACTTTCAGTGTCAGAGTTGTTTTCCAGCTGAACTGTATATATGAAGATGCTTTGGAAACGAAAGACTGATTTCAACATTTTCTGCACTCATTAACTTTTTTATAACAGAGGTTCATGTCCTAGATTCAACCGCCTTGCTGTGAAGAAAAATATTTTGCAGTCTGACAGTGAGAACATTAATTTTACTCATGTATAATCAAATGTAAGAATACCCTACTTTATGGACGACTATCCCTTTGTGTCCTGGCTCAGTGAGACAAAATGAACACACAAACGCACGTCTGTCAGAGAGAACAGGTAAGATTTAAACGCAGTTTACTAGGTGGTTGAGTTTAGCAACATGCAGGCAAGAACAAAATGAAAAATTAAATTCCTTTGAGGGATTATTACCCCTTAAAACACCTAAACCGTGCAGAAATTAGGATTTGTCTCAAATTAAAAAGGGTTAGGATTAACATAAACATTCATTTGTTATTCATTGGACACATTTTTACATCTATTCCTGTTCTGCTGAGACCTGACTAGGCTCTATAGGTTAAGTTAACAATTAATTGGAATTAATTAATTAATTAAAGGGGAACTACGCCCATTTTCAAAATTCATACATGTTATTCCTATGGTCTAAGACAGTCCAAAAATATTAGTAAACATGAACAACGCTCTCCTGAATCCAAAAAGTAGAGTGCTAAAACTCAAATTTGGGATGTCATAGGGTATAAAGTGTGGAGCTGCCCCATAGACAATGAATAGGGAGAGATGTTCTAGATGACACTGAGAGCACCCAGGGAAATATTCTGAGTATATGAGAACATTTTCTGTTTCATAACTGAGAAAACCACATCACATAATTATAATTACTAGGGCTGTCAAAGTTAATGCGATTCATTTGCAATTAATCGTGATTAAATATGTTAATCGATTGACAGGCCTAATAATTACAAAATGATACACAGATATTATCTGTCGACTACGAGATGCGGAGGATGATCCCAAGCAAAATATGTTTTCTATGTAACCACAAAACTGTTGGTACATATGTGCACATGTTTTCTGAGAGCACCCCCTGCCCCCCCATACACACACACTCTATCTATTTATCTATTGAAGCAGCAGTGGGTAGAATTGTAGAAAATATGATTAAAGAAGTTATTTTTATAAAACGATCACTATATATACAGTAGTGCATGAGACGGGTAATCTGAAAAAAATCATGTGTCTCTGTGTCCTCCGGTGCTCCTAATGGCATCTGCAAGATTTCACAGACCGGAGGAAAACAACCAATCAGAGCCGACCTGGAGCCTTGCCGTCTCTGAGCAGCTGTCAATCACTCGCAAACTCAACCCATGTTGAGATCAGTTGAGGAAATACCAAGCGCCGCCCACCAGCCGGAGCAAACTTTCTCATTTTACAGCTAAACAGTACACTACAAGATGTGTGACAACATCTGAGGAGAGAAATAGTACAGTAACAGAATATTGATTCATATTTGATTAGCGCTGCCTAGTTTGACCGTTTGATCGGAGTTCGCGAGTGATTCACAGCTGCCTCCGTTGAATGAACAGCCAATAGGAACGCTCTCTCTCTCTGAAATTACCTGTGATTTGTCAAATTCTCCCGTCACAGGCTAGATATTCTAAACCCTGAAAACAGAGCCATGATGAGGTGCAGAAGTCTAGTTTTCTCTCAGAACACTTGAATTACAATATGCTGAAATATTATTATGGAATTTTTGCCTAATGTCTGCCTAAATCTGCCTTTACCCTCTCTTTAATCAATGGATATCTTCCTTTCATAATGTACTAGTCTTAGAACTGTCAGTTGCAAACAATATTAAAAGAGAAACATCAGCGGATGATTTCTTCTGTGTAAAATTTGATTGTAGATGTACACTTTGATATGTGGTAGAGCTAGTATATATACATATATATATATATATATATATATATATAATACACCTAGTGTACAATTACGATATGCCATACTGACTTGCATGTGAATAGATGAACTATGATTACAAAAAAAACCCCAAAAAACTGTACCTTTAAAATTTGGCAGAACAATACAATAGAATAAAGCTTATTTGGGTAAAAAAGTAAAACATTATGTGGATTCACAAAATCTGTCATACATATTGATTGAACGTTTTTTGAACCTATAGGCCATGAAGATAACATATTAAAATCCAGGATAATTTAGGTGGTGCTCCCCTTCAAAGAACACTGATTGAACACTGTCTCAATCATCCAGTTCCTCCAAGAATTGAATGGGACCTCAGGAACCTTCTTATTTCACCAGTAGAGGGCACAAGAGTTCCACTTCTTCTTGATCGTCATTGCAGTAAAACTTTTGTCCTCAACCTGTCTCTCTGTATGTCTCTGTCTCTCTGTTTCTCTCCAGCAGAGCAGCACAGATAAGTCGGTGCAGGTGTGATATCGTTTTCATTCCTCGGAGGCGTACGCTGAGAATGAGATTTGAGTTAACAACAGGGAGCTTTGGTTTTAGACTGAAATGTGGAAGATGTAAATTTGTCTTCATGTGAACCCCCACTGTAGTTGGCAGAAACCTGTAGTTTTGTTTCTGGTGAATAGGGTATGCAAAAATAAGAACCTGCTAGTGCTTCCATTGCTCCAACCAATGCAGTAAAAGATTCAAGTCTCTCGTGTCTCTGAATGCCAGACATTAAAACAACATGAACATTGTCGTGTTAATGCTGTTTTTTCTTTTGTTTTTTTTGCCCGCCAGTGTCTTAATATTCTATTATTCCAGGGTTTTACAGAGTCTAAACTTGACTCTAATATTTTTACTTTCAAGTCAAGTCTTTTTAGAGGAGTCAACTCTGATGTAAATCAAGCCTCAGAGCAGTCAAACCTCAAAATCCTCATTTTTTGTGACTTATTCCTGACTTGAGTCCAATAAAACATCTTCTATTCAATATGAAACAGCGGTTTAGGGAGCCTTCATTTGCTATACAGAAATGACCCTTCAGCAAAAAACAGACCTAATAAACAAGAAGACTTTGATCAACAGTTTCAGGGTTCTCCCTCCCGTCCCCAGTGACCTGCTGTGCATCATGCAGCTCTGAAACTGAGGCAATGGGGTGATGTCAGCTTCATGACCAGGGCTGAAGTCTCTGATAACAGCACGCTTCATTGGCTCACACAATCCCTTACTTCAGCCCGCTGCCTGCTGGGATGACAATGGAGGGAGAAACACTGAGGCCCTTCACCAGCACTGATGTGATGCCACGGTCAACCGCAGAGGCTGCCAGCCCAACACACACACACACATCAAATCTGGGTAATGTGTCTAATGAGAAGAACGTGTTCAGAGATAGAAAGTGTCTGTCGTTTATTTCAACGTTGATGCAAACCTTTTAGTCTGCAGTTGGATTAAAGTATCTTGTCGAATCATGAGTGGTGCAGATGCCACTAGAGACCAGCTCGATAACACAGGGTGAGGATTCAAAACAGCGAGGTTTACTAGATCAAAAAACATGGTAGAGGTCGGCACATGCACAACAGGCAACAAAGTCCAAAAGGGAATAAGCAAGCAAGCAAAAATCCAAAAAGGCAGGAAGGATACCAGGACAACAAGGCTGCAACACTGACAGGTGTTTCTATTGGTGCACCTGATTTGACTGTTCGCCAATAAATAGGCATTATCAGTCGCCATAAGCACCATAGATGTGGGTTATTAGGGGCCTATTACACCTACTACGTTGCAAAAGTGAAAGTGAAACTTAAAGGTCCCATATTGTAAAAAGTGAGATTATCATGTCTGTTACAGTATAAAGCAGGTTTAAGTTCCATATAAATACTGTGAAAGTATTGAAACGTTCAATATATGGAGAAATACACAGCCCATATTCAGAAATTGCGCGTTTGAAACAAGCCGTCAGGATTTCTGTCCATTTGTGATGTCACAAATATACAATATTTAGACTATTACACGGTTTGAAACGTAGACATTCAAAATGTGTCCCAGTTTATTTCTGGGTGCAGTGTATGTGAATGACATCAGCTGACAGGAAGTAAACATGGACTCAAACTGTTGCCACGCAACGTAATTCTGTTGCAATTCTGTTGAAATTAGCTAAAACGGAGTGTTTCAGACAGAGGGTAAATACAGACATATTCAGGCTGACAGTATGAGGAAAATAAAGTTTTTTTTTTAACATTACAGCATGTAAACATGTTCTAGTAGAAACACAAAATACAAGTATGAACCTGACAATGAGCATAATATGGGACCTTTAAGAGCAACACGTTATAACATGTTGTAAAACTGAATGAAACGTCACGTTTTAAACACAAACAAAAAGACTTCTTTAGGTTTAGGCAAGAAAACTACAACTTCTTTAGGTTTAAGCAACAAATCTACAACTTATTTAGGTTTAGGCAAGAAAACTACAACTTCTTTAGGTTTAGGCAACAAAACTACAACTTCTTTAGGTTTAGGCAAGAAATCTATAACTTCTGTAACTTTAAGCAACAAATCTACAACTCCTTTAGGTTTAGGCAACAGAACTACAACTTCTTTAGGTTTAGGCAACAAAACTACAACTTCTTTAGGGTTAGGCAACAAATCTACAACTCCTTTAGGTTTAGGCAACAGAACTACAACTTCTTTAGGTTTAGGCAACAAAACTACAACTTCTTTAGGTTTAGGCAACAAAACTACAACTTCTATAGGTCTAGGCAACAAATATACAACTTCTTTAGGTTTAGGCAAAAAAACAAACAAACACTTAGTTAGGTTTAGGGAAAAACATTGTGTTTGGGTTACAATAACAATGAACACAAAGACAACTGTGTTTTGTGTCCCATCCATCATCCTTGACCTCCACCCCTAATGGAGTTTCACACTGTCTATACTAGAGCGCCTGACTTTCACTTCTGCTCATGTTATAATTACCACGGTCGCTGGAGGTCGATGTCGTGTTCTTTTATACCTTCTCTCGGTGCTCTACCATGTGAATAGATGATAAAACCTACTAGTGGGTGTAGTAGGCCCCTATTGACCCACATCTATGGGGCTTAAATCGCTATGCTTGCAATTGTACACCGCTCAGATATTTAGTTTTACTGGAGAATACTCACAGTACAGAAGCTAAAGAAGCGCTAACTTCCATTTCACTGGTTCTTTAACTATCACAGCAATATTTAAGATCATCACCTCTGAAACGTGAACCATAACAACTCTATAATACAACAAAATATGTACTGTCTTTGTGGCCATCTCTTCTCTTTAGCTGTCCAGTAAGGACAAACAGCCGTTGGACTGTCCGGCTGTGGGCATGTACAGTATGCTTGTGCATGTACATGTGTGTGTGTGTGTGTGTGTGTGTGTATACACTATGCATGTGTCTCCTTGCTGTTTGTGATGCTGCTTAATTAACTGGACAGGGAGGGTTGACGGACATCTGCTCTCAGCCTGTCGTTTAGGGTAGCTTGACCCCCAGTAAGTGTGTGTGTGTGTGTGTGTGTGTGTGTGTGTGGGTGTGTAGAACAAGCAGGTATGGACATTGGCCAAGACTGTGCCAGATAAACGTTGGATCTCACGACCAGATGGTGCCAGCTAGCGTCCCCTCTGTAGACTGGTGACCGCTAAAAACACTCCCTCAGATGTAACCCCGGTGCCCTGCATCAAACTGTCAGAGAGAGCAGCGAACCAGTCTGGTAAAGACACACACACACACACACACACACACGCACATGCCTACACAACAAAATTATGTGGATAAAGCTCAGGGAAAAGGGTAGTTTGGTTGTGTACATTTATTGTGGTAAAGACATTTTTTCTTCATAAATTCTAAATGTGTAATCTGATTATTGAATATTAAATTGTCCTGCTTGTTGCAGCACTTCCTCATGAGAATGTTTAGAACAATGGTTGACTGGTTGGTTGGATTGTGGTCCAAAAGTGAGTTGCACGTCCATTTAAAGTAAGCAGCGAACCGGAGAGGCAACTTTAAAAACAAACAAACACAACAACAAACAAACTAAAACAATAAACAAACTAAAACAACAAAACAAAGGTGCAGCAATACCGAAAAAAATGCCTTCTAATTTCAATTACACTTTATTTTAGTTTTCATGTGTGTAACTTAAAGCAGCAGTGGGTAGAATTGGAGCAGATATGATTCAATAGTCACTATATCCTGACTGTAATGCATGAGACAGGTAATCTGAAAAAAATCATGTGTCTCTGTGTCCTCCGGTGCTCCTAATGGCATCTACAAGATTTCAGAGACTGGAGGAAAACAACCAATCAGAGCCGAGCTGGAGCCTTGCCGACTCTGAGCAGCTGTCAATCACTCGCAAACTCCGATCAAACGGTCAAACTAGGCAGTGCTGATCAAATATGAATCAATAACTGCTTCAGTCTAAACAGTCTTGAATTACATAAATTGGGTTTCACTGTAAAGCTGAGACTCTTGTAGATCCAATGAGCCCAACTGTATTCATGTGTGATGATGTTAGTCCCCATAGGAGACATTTCATTGTAGTGAGACCATTTTTTGAAACTTGACCTTACTGTATACAATGACCTTGTGGTGACCTCTAGGATAATCATAGCCTCATGAAATTTTACAGCCACAAACTAGAGACCTAGAGCATTCAGAGGCTTTCCAAGGTAGATTGACAATAAGGGGGTTTCTGAGCAGTTTACACAACAGAAGAGCTCACCATCCAATCACCAAAAAATGCAATTCTGCCAGAAATCTCCAAATGTCAAAAGTTTTTTAAACCAAATCCCAGCATGGCTTTTTCTATGGTGTTCCTCAAGGTCTTGGTGTCTTAATGTGGTACTTTGGAGGGATTTCTTATAGTTTTTTCAATTTTTGTATTGCCAAAAAAGGTTAAAGGCCTTCCTAATTTAGAAAAAAACATGCTTCTAAATAAATGAAAGTTACACTTCCTCGCTCAGTCTTTCTTTTTCTCTATGTTCCTTCTCACCTCCCCAAATGTATCCTTTTTACTCCCTCTCTATACCTCTTCTTTCTTTTGTCTCTTGTTACTTCTTTCTCTCCCCTTTTCTCTCCACCTCCCTCTCTTCCACTCCTCCCTCCTTCATCTGTCTACTGTTCTCTCTGCAGTTGGCAGTGTGCCTGGACTTTGCTGCGCTGCTGTTTTAGCAGCCTCGCTGTGAGCAGTCTCCCCCTCCCTCCCTCCCTCTCACCCTAAAGTTGCTACCACCTCGACATCCCCTCCTATCACCTCCTCCTCTCCTGTATCTCTCTAACCGTCATCCTCCCTCCTCCTCCTCCTCCTCCTCCTTGAGTCTTGTGGATTGGGTTGCGCGGTGCTGTCAGTCCCTGGCTGGGCCTGCCAAGCTGCACGTCCCGGTCAGAGGGGAGGCCGGGGCAAATGGTCGGGGCGTCGCTGTGGGTCCGGCCGACCTCCCACCACTGAGCAGCGGACCCCCTCAACAGATTGAGCCTCCAGCTGGCCGGCACGGGGCCGGCCGTGGCCCCATGCTGAGGGCACACATGCCACAAAGCACAAATTCCCACTTGCACACAAACACACACACACATACACTAACATGTGCATGTATGGAGACACATGCTTGGCTGCACATAGACACAAACACACAAAAATCTGCCGTGGAAAGAAAAATCCTAACACAAGGGTATCTCTACCAAAAAATGTTGGTATTTTACGAAGAGTCAGACTGTACTGTATCTTGTCAAGAAAATAAAAATCTGGATCTATATTACTCTATGATTCATCCTTTCATATCTTACGGCAATATAGCATGGGCAAGCTCATATAAAATCAGTCTCTATTCCATCTTTTTATTATAAAAAAGTTTGTTAGAATGGTCAGCTGGAATGCTCATACTGCCCCGTTATTTAAAACTCTGGAGTTATTCATTTCTTATTATTATTTTATAATTAATTATTATTATTATTATTATTATTTTTGACCGTTTTTATATTGAATGTACATACTTGACTTTGGATTATTTTTTGTTATCTTATTTACATTGTTATTGATCTTATTTGTTATTATCTCAGTTTTACTTGATCATATTTCATTATTATAATAAAACTACTCCATTTGGTGACAAAATTATACAATTTAGTTGTTTTTGTTATTGATTCTATACTGTGCACAATGGTAGAATGTGATGATGAACAGGGTAAATGTCATGGCCAAAGGCTCCATTGTGTGCTCATAGCCTCCTGTAGTGGACATCAGTAGTATTTTATCGTCAGATTCCCTTTCAAGCGGTAGAAAACCCATTTGGCACACTTTGGGTATCCAAGTGTGCCAAATGGAGAGTCCTCCTGGTCCTATCCTGACTAAAACCTTTGTAGAATCTATGTGCTTTGTGTTATTTATATCTGCTTTGGCACAGTTGTAGTCGAGGAGTTGCTGAATGAATTCAGTGGCATCTCTGTGCATGGCATCATTGTTATAATGGTGTTATCCACTGTCTAATCTAGAAAACATTTTAGGCGAGGATAAAAAAATTGCATTTTTCCTTTGGTTCATCACAATTTACTCAGACATGGTAACAGTCACAATGTTACTTACACTGGGTTTGAATTCTCTGAGGTCTTACCTATCCATAGAGACCAAGATCATGCATATAGACCTGGTAGTTGTGGAGCTATTCTTGATTTATTTTGGGTATGTCTGTCTAGGCAAACCACACCTTCCAGAACCCTATAGGGCTTAAGAGGTTAAACATATTTGTCATCAATTAACTTGAGATTGGTATTTTTGTATTTCAATTTCTTAACAATTCACCTCCAATTTCCCTTCACAGTTTCTTTGTAACTAGTTGTCAGATCGACTTTTATCACACCAGATGTGTTGATCTTCTAGTCAGTTCTACAGAACTAGCCTTGGCCAGTTTTCAACCAGGTACAGTGGTCCAGAGATCTTAAACAACTTCTCTTCACAGAGTACAGTAGTATGTAAATGCAGTGGATACAGTGTTTGAAAGCAGTGCAAACATTTGTTATTGTCATTCCGTTTTTTTTATTTATTATTATTCTTTTCTCTTTTTTCCTTCCTGTCTTTTTATCGCTTGCAGTTCTTGTTTGGAAATATTATTCTTTTCTTTCTTCTAGAAATTTTGTTTTTGTGGAAAAATTGTTGCTATTTGAAAAACAATTGAATTTGTGTTAATTCTTGCCTTAATTTGCAAGTTGTTGAATTCCCCAGAAACACAGTCTAATTGTTTAAAACAGATCTCACAAACCAAATAGTTGAAAACATTTCATAACCTCAATATACTTCTGCCCTAAAACTCATGTAATCATGCTGTGCATTCAGATTTAGTTTTGAATTCTAATGAAAGCTTCCAAATATTCCCGCCAAATTTTGGGGAAATGCATATAAAATAATGAGTTCAAGAATATTTCCATTTGATGTATTAGTCCATTCATAGAAACATGACATAATCATATTTCACCTCATAATAAATTGAAATAATAATTTCAGTATGTTATGTGGATCAATGGTTTTCTTAATATAATGAAATGTAAGAAGAAATTAAAAAAATAGATTTTTAAGGATGATTTAACTTGTGATGTAAGACATATTAAGAGTCTCAGTGATGAAATCATTAACAGAGGTAATTATTCTCTGTTCATAGTATTGTGCTGTTTTAAACATAGTCATACCTTGTTAAGCAGCCACTGTACCTTTCTGTCCTTCTCATTTAATTCCCAAATGCCCATATTGAGTTTACTACCTCTCTCTCTCTCTCTCTCTCTCTCTCTCAGCCAGGTAAAATTCTCATCCTGTCTTCATTAGCTACACTTGCAGAGGGAGGCTTCCTGCCTGCCAAGGTCCTCCGGGCCCCCAGACACCAGTGCAGAGGCCTCCAGGGGCCAAAGGAGCCAGCCTGCACACTGTCGGTCTGCAGTCTGTTCTCCAGTTGTGACAGCGGACGCATCCTTATGATGACAATTAGTGGCTGTTAGAGAGCACAGATGAGCAGGGGAGGCAGGAGAGAGAGAGAGAGAGAGAAAGAGAGAGAGAGAGAGAGAGAGAGAGAGAAAGGGGAGGAAGAGGAGGAGGAGAAGAGAGGGTGAGGGAAGG